>PVIY010007202.1:71220-82178 GCA_004026745.1 Myrmecophaga tridactyla
CACAGCCTCCAGATAGGGTGGCACCTGCAGCGGTCACTAGAGGTCAGCATGGAGCCAGGAACCAGATGCGCAGGGGGCCATTGGGTTTAAAGCGGGGGGGGGGGGGAGGCTTGCAGAGAAGAGGCTTCAGCGGTTACTTTCAGAGCAGGAATGGGTGAAAGCTCAGCTGTACACGAGAATCAAAACACAAAGCATGAACAGAACAGGAAGCAGACAGGTTACAAGCACTAAAAGGAGAACAGAATCAGTACAGGACAGGGGATACTGGGAACCTGTGGTTACCCAAGCAAATATCAGGGAGGGTTGGAACCAAGATTCAGAGACAAAATTAGAATGTATGGGGGGACAGGAAAGACCTTACTGCTCTAACAACACATGAATGGGCCTAACTACTGCTGAATGTCTGTTGAATATTAATTGAAAGACCATTTTCTTGTAATGTTTGTAGTTAGTCATATCTCTTGACTATGAGAGCTTTCATCTTGATTTGAGAAACAATGAAATCTTAGTATTAAAAAGATAGTTTGAAGTTGGATTGACTCTTTTCTGAGAAAACTTTTGATTATCTGATTTTATCATTTATGGTATATTTTTGTTGTATATAGTTGAATCATTATATGTGCCCACTGAAAACTGAATATGAACAAAATCAGCATAAATTATTAGCAGGGACAATTTAATTTATCTCTAAGGAAGAGTGTTTTGACAGAATAGAGACTGAACATGGATACTTATTTATTTTTTTCTCTGTAAACACAGTACTTAAGATATTCCTGCTGGAATTATCCTAGTAAAAAAAAATACTAAGTATTAGGGGGCCTACAACTTCTATAATTTGAGGAGGGGATCTTTTAATTTATTTCTAAGTAGAAGTTAATTAAGTATAAAATTAGGTATGAAACAAGAATTACAAGAAATAACACTTTAAAGAAAAATGCAAGCCATCACAAAATCCAGAAATAATGTTATCAATGAACTTCCTGACACCTCCATAATATTTTGTTTTTCTATATTTTTGGCTTCATATTCTTCATACAATAAATATTTATAAGATCACTTTTAATAGAAAGGGCAGAAAGCAAATTCGGTATTTCTGCTAGCATGGCTGATCAGCATCTATGTGTATGAGTGTTTGTATTTCAATTATTGATTTAGAAAATATTTTTAGGGTTACACTTTTTTTATTGGTAGTGTCATATAAAATTACAGGATTGTAGACAGATCTGAGAAAATCTCTATCAAGTTTCTTTCACATATGAGCTGTAAGTGTTTATGACATTTCAGGTTTTCTTAGGCAGTATCTAGTCTTAAGTACTGTGTAAATTGATGACACCCCTTTGCCAGCTTATCACCAATGCCCATGTTGTAGTGACATGTTTTGAGTTATCCTGGTTGACATTAGTATTTTGTCTGAAATCAGCTAGAATTTTAACTCTTTTTCCAGGGTTCGTAGATTCATTCCTTTTCGTTAATTAAGTTATCAAACCTTGCAAGAGTCCACTCACTACTTCTATTCCAAATTGTTTCCTTCTTTTAAAGAATTATCACTTTTGGTAGAATCGGAAATTTTTTATTACAGTTCTCTTCTTGATTGATTTCATTGCTGATCATTATCACTTTAAATTTTCAGCTAATTGTTTTCCCTGAATTATCTGTTAGATCTTCAATTGGTGCTGTTAAAGAGATAAAAAGAAGCTAGTTTGCATATATATCAATTCAGGAGTTTGTAATTTCTCAGAATTTCTGAATTACAGTTAAAATAACCTATTTCCATCTTAACTTTCTCTTAGCCAAATGCCCAGAAAGTTCCTGGCCACTCCTAGATGTCTGATATCAGAGAAAATGTGACAGAAAATGTCAGATGGGGTCAGGCAGTGGTCTTGGCCAATATTGACTAAAATATTTTATTTGGGTAAATTTGACAAAATCATATGTGACCTTTTAACAACTGCATCCTAGTAAGGGGCCCTGAAACTTATGCTTCATTAGTTTCATGGTAAATCTACCTATGGGTGATACTAAACTTATACATATATAATCTGTCTACATATGAAAGTATGAAATGTAGCTTAATTATTTACAATATAGTCTGTATGGTGTTAGTTAATGTACAAAATATTGTGATTTCCAGTTAAGAAAGACATGCTCCTCTAAAATTCTTTTGCAAGCAATTAAATTTGCATTTGTCTTTGTAAATAAGGAGTATAGGGAAAACAATAAGACATTGGAAATAAAAGTGAAATAAAAGCCAAACACAGCAAACACACACATTTCACACACACATACACATGCACACAGAGATGGCACAGGATGGGTTTGGAATACTAAAAGTATGACCTGCTTTGTGCTCTGATGAGAGAAATGCCAACCAACCATAGTTTGACCAGCCTAAATCCCAAATTACTCATGACAGCCATGCTCACTACATTATACCAAGGAGGGTCTGCTCTGATTTGAACAATGACTCAGGAAGAATCTGTGTTCCTTCTGTAGGTTATAGCCTTGGTAAATGGACGTCTGTATCATATCTTAGCTTAGAACATCAATATATATTTCTGAGCTGGTGCATTATTCAGGTGCTGACTACTTTTCCTATTTTCTGAACACTTTTATTTAAGTTCAGCCAGCGTGTCACTTGTTAGGAATCTCACTCTTAGAATCTCAGTCTGCCCAAAGCTGTGTCTCTGTGCCTTCCCTTGACTGCACTGCCAGGCCCCCAGGTGCTTTGGCCTTGCTCTTTCTCCACATCTTCCAACAGAGTGGCATTATTTTAAGTTGCATGAATCAATAGAGGTTGTTATTAATATTGGTATAAAACACAGGGCACATTTGAGCCAGGATTGATTCTTTCTCCTAATATTCAGTAGATTAAAAGCTGTTGGAGATTTGAATCAACTTATTATTATACCTGTTAGAAATGAAGAGGTTTGTGCTGACTAAAATTATTCCCCCAGTAAATGCAAAGGCTCTGAATTTCTACATGTAACCCACAAGTTTGGATGCTTTTTTACCAGAAAAAAAATTAGTTTATAAAAGCTCCAGATGTAATCAAACTATGGATGAGTCTTTGAACATTATTTTTTATATTTTTAATTAAAATCTTTCCTTAACTCACCAAGTAGGCTTCACTGGATTTTCTTCTCAAAGTGTTTATTTGTATTTTTTCCTGGATTACCCCACCTCTTTTCCTTCACAACTCTATCTCCTTCAGAAGTGGGAAGCATGCTGTGGTGTGACACAGGAAACAATGTGCAAATGAAGAATTGCTCTTCTCTGTCACTTACCTTACCATTCCTTTGGCTCAAGGAGAAATCCTTTTGTGAAACCAATTGTGAATCATGAAGTTCGATGTCTTTCTCTGGGGATTGAGAAACTTTCTTGATTAGAACTAAAGAACTATTTCTGAAGGATATGATGAATGCCAGGTATAAGATCAATTCTATAACTTATAGACCAAGCCTTTTGTCCTGTGTTTTCCAGACAATTCTTTTGTCTTCTCTTAGATAATAGCCAAGTGTTCTTAAATCCAGTCTCTAATTGGAGGCTTCACAATTCAGATTGCTTTCAACAACTTGGTCTTTAGATTCAGAAACTGCCTGGACTATAATTTATGAAACACGTAAAAATATGCAATGATTTCTTATTAATTTCATTACATTTATCAAATCTTTAATATAACCATTATGCACACAGTATTGTGTTGCTAACTGTGGATGATATGAAGATAGATGAAGCAAAGGCTTTGCTTCCAAGGAGCTGACCACTCAATTAAGGAGACTAAACAAGCATCCAAATAAATATACTACAAAACTTAATAATAGAAATATATGAAATGTGGTATTAAAAAATGTTAAAGGGTACAGAAAAGGAAAATATGTCATGTTTGGGGGGGAATCAAGAAAGGCTTCATGAATGAAGGATCATCTGAGATGAGTCTCAAATGTTGGGGGATCAATAGGCAGAGATGCCTCTCTCCAGCTTCAAGTGACCCAAAACAAACAACAAAACAAAACACAGGAATGAGGAAGGAGCCAAGTGTCCCTGCTGGATTCTCATCCTAAATTTTGTCATGAGTTCACTCTATATATCATTCAGAACAAACAAGTTACTCTCATTTATCTCCTCTCTAAAAGGAAGGTGTGGGGCTGATGATTCTACAGTGATCTCTGGTATGCGAAGTGAGAACAAATGCAAAGCAGAAACAAGAGAGCAGGTGTCTTGTCCCCTGTGTCTTTTAACCTGCTTAAGCCTTGGTTCCTCTCTAAAATGAGAGCAGAAGACTTCAAGTCTCTTTATAGCTCTGAAATAGTTCAAGCACAAATACAACATCAATTTCTATTGTCATATACTTACCAGAGGTAAAGAAATGTTTCCTTTTAAAAAAAATTTTGTATTCTATCAATGCATAGCACCCATTTTTCTGCATTTTAGGTGGTCCATAGCACATGCTGAATCATTACTAATGTCAAGAAGTATATCCCACAAAGGGATGTCCCATGTCAGTAATGGGTATAGAGGTGTTAAGAAGGTTAGACATGATTCTTTCAAGATGCTGTGTATTGAGGGATATAAATAAAAAGATAACTAGAGATGCTGGTATAATACATAACTTCAAAGGGATAGAGAAAATAAGTGTCATTAGACACTATTCTGTGCAAAGTGGTCTCCTAGATTCTCAGAGACAATTCTCTTAAGTCAGATGTGATCCCTTATATTCATAGAATTGACAGTCTTGTGGGGGAGACAAAGAAATTATATAATCACTCAAATATTTATTTCACATTGTGGTTAATGGTATGGAAATGCATATAATATAATAGTAATATAATAAATGTATAATAATGTTCTATGAGCACAAAGAAGCAGGGTATCTGATCTAGTCTGATGATTTGTAGATACACTTCTGGAGGCATGTTTAGCTGTGATCTAAAGGATGAAGAGAGTGAAACCTGAAAGACAATTATGATTTTAGGTCAAATGAGATAGGTAGGAGAATATACACAGAGGAATGAGCCAAGAATGAATGACCTAAGTCAGAGATGGAGATGGGGCTAGAACTTATAGAGAGAATGTAGAAATTTACTCTGAGTGAGATGGAAAGCCATTGAAGCATTTTGAGAAAGGAATAACATAATTTAACTTATATTTTGGGGGAAAAAAACCATGTTGGCTCTATGTGAAAAATACACTATAAGACTCAAGAATGAAAGCAGGAAAACCAATTACGAGGCTACTTCATAAAGACTTGAGCTTGGGCATGGCAGGACTATAATAATTTTAGTAAAAGGGAAATCTTTGCTGTATGAATTGATGTCACAGAGTAAGTTTTCACAGAAAAGATGATACTTAAACCAGATCATGAAAACCAGAAGAACTTTGAATGAGAAAGATAATGATCCTCTTTAGGCAAGGAAGGTAGAGCCTGAGAGGCCATAATGAAGATGCCACATGTGGAATGATGCTGCGTGACTGTTTAGCTGAAGCCTAGGGATCTCTTTTGGAAGGAAGAGAAAGCATGTGGGGTTAGATGAGAGGCCTTCTTGCATAAATGGAAAAGGGCCTTAGAAAAGCAATTGTTGCTCTTTATTTTATATTGAGTACCAAGAGAGCCACTTGGAAATTCAACATCACAATGAAGATAATTTATAGTATTTCATTTCATTCATTCTCTACATGTGCCCTGTCTCTCTGAGGTTATAACTTAGGAAGTAAATCAAGATTTCAGCTGAGAGTTTGCCAAGCACTTAGAAGCTCATTTTGAACCTCATTATTATTTTTTGCAACTACGCTCAATGCTCAAGTCTCTTTAAGATGCAAGCCTTAGCTTTCCTCTTTGATAGATGAGACCAGCTTCCTTCCCCAAAGAGAAATATTTCCATTCAAATAGATTAATTGAATCAGACTATTGAGTTGTTTGGGTCCTAAGATGTGCATGAGAAATTCAACACATTTATCCTTCCTTGCCATGTAAAGGTATTTTCCATCCTCAGAAGAATTTATCTTCTAAAATTTTGCTAGCTTTGAGTTACAACAAAATATATCAACCCATGGGCATATCTAATAAGAAATACTGAATACTCAAACTGTAAAAGGCCCCACACTGTTCCTGCCAATGTGCAGTGGTTGTTTGTAAACCACTGTAAGAACTTTCCCCTATTCACAGACTGGGTTTCCACATAGCCCGTTCTCTTCCAAACACCAGTGCTTCTCCTATTTCTCAAGTACTGAAGAAGAAAAACCCAATAAGTGAAAAATGTGTCAATGAATCCATTGACTCTATTTCAAAATATATCCAGAATAAGACCACTTCTCAATAATTCCCCTGTTACCTCCAACACAAGTCACGTGATTCTGCAGCTGGATTATTGCAGCCTCCTAACTGCTCTTGCTATTTCACCCTTGCTCCATGGGGTTGAATAGTGTCCCTCCAAAATTCATATCCACCCAGAACCTCAGAATGTGACTTTATCTGGAATACGTTCTTGATATAATTGAGAAGGATTTCAGATCTGTCAGTACTGGAAATCCAAGAGCAAAGTGTCCTTCTAAGAGTGAGGAAAGAAGAAGGCACAGAGAACAATGCCATGTGAAGATGGAGGCAAATGCGTCTACATGACAAGGAGAGCCAAGACTGGACCAGTAACTGCCAGAACCAGGAGAGAGGCATGGAGCAGTTTCTCCCTGAGAGCCTCCAAAAGGAACCATCCCTGTAATCAGCTGAATTTTAGACTTCTGCCTCCAGAACTAACTGTAAGAGGATAAATTTCTGCTGATTTAAGTCACCCAGTTGTCTGTGATAATTTATTAGCAGCATCCCTAGAAATCTAATACAGTCTGTTAGAGTCTAACCTTATTTCTTCTCCATCCCCTTTCTGTTTCTGTTCCGTTGACCTCTTTGTTATTCCTTGAACAGTCAAAACACACTCATCTCTTGAGCCTTTCCACTTGCTGTTCCCTTTCTGGGAAATATTCTTCCCTCAGATGTCCACATGGCTTGCTCAGGCACTTCCTTAATGCATTGCTCAAAGATTACTGTGTCCTTGAGATCTTTCCTGATGACCTTATTTAAAATTTCACACCCTTCCCCTCACCCTTGCCCCCACTTGCTATCCTTCTTCTCTGTTTTATTTTCTTTCCTAGCGCTCACCACTCTGATAAATATTTTGCTTCATTATTTGCCCGTGGTATGTCTCCTTTCTCTAGGATGTCAGCTGTGTGGGGTCAGATTTTTATTGTTCTGCTCACAACTGTAACTACAACACCTAAAACATGATAGTCCAGGGTACACGGGCATGAATTAATGAATGCTTAAATTAAGGAAGCTTATTCTACTTAAAATTGATTTTTCTAATGAATTTATCAAATATTTATTGACTCTTTAAGCTCAATATTTTGATGAATATTACAATGTATAAAATTTGGTCCATGACTTCAGGAACTTCAAACTGAGAAGGGAAAATAATAAATACAAAACAGAGTGAGGGTAATAGAAAGGCTCTGGAATGAGAGTACTGCCGTTCACATACGGGATGTGCCATTATTCGTGGGGTTTAAGCGTTTTTAATGTATTTTAATAAATTAATGTATTTTTAAAAATTTTCTATATTTTGAAAAGTCACAAGACAGGCCAGTGAGTGACAGGTCCCTTCCAGCACTTTTAGAAAGTGCTCTAGAACAAGAAATGGAAAGGTCACTTCAGATTAAGGTCATTTCAAGGAAGGCGTCCTAGAGAAGATGGTGTATGAGCAAAGCTTTGAAGAGTGCGAGTGATTTTGATGGGTAGAGATTATCAGAACATGCTCCGAGAATGGCAAATCATACCACTGCTCCAGCAGGTATGCAGTGGGTCAAGCCTCAGTGGAAGAGAAGCCCAGAAGGGAGAGGGTAGTTAGACTGTGAAATATCCTGTTATAAAATGACTTTCAGCCAGTTCCTCTAGGCATTTTTGAGACATAGAAGCAGGATAGGAAGAATCTCTGTCATCAAAACATTTTTAAAACTTTTTGACTTGGGCTTTTTCCCTTTACCTTAACTCCCTCTGCATCATTTTGTTTCTTCTCTCTGGTGCACATCCATTTTACGTACTAGAACACCACACTCAATCCAGGATTTTGACAAGGGTCTGCTCTTCATACAAATTCACAGATTGGTTGCAAGAGAGGTCGTAATTTAGCCTATTTTTCGATCTTGGTTTGAGTAAGAGGGAAAATATTGTGAAGGGAAAACCTTCCAGGTTCTCATCCCCTGGTTCTCCATGGCATTTGTCATCTCTAATCAGGATTCCCTCTTTCCTGGCCCTAACAGCTAAAGCTCTGTACCTTCTCACTTGTATCTCCTTTTTTGGTCAACCATTCCCTGCTTGGACATAGTAGGTGCTCATGAAATGGTAGTTAATTTTACTTTATTCAAATCTGCTAGTTTATTGATTGCTTTTTGCATGTGTGAACATATTTCTTTGTTTTAAAATTATTTAAACATGAAAGATAAGGCTAAAATCCAATCTCCCACCACCACCGCTATTATAAATTTAGTTCCAAGTTCAGTGCAAATATTTATAAACATATCACATTATAGTAACAGTTGACATCTCTGACATGTTTGTGCTATGCCAGACATTGTTCTAAGCATTTTACCTATATTAATCTTTTTAAAACATTTTTTATCATGAAATACAACATATATATAAAGAAAAGTGATAAATTTCAAAGTAGCTTAGCAAGTAGTTATAGAGCAAATTTCAAAGTATAGTCTGGGTTACAGTTCTACAATTTCAGCTCTTTCCTACTGGGTGCTTTAATATACTAGGAACTAAAAAGAAATATCTATAGAATGATTTAGTAGTTATAGTCATTTGTTAAATCCTAATTTCTCTGTGCCACTCCTCCCTCTCATTTGATCATTCTCTCAATCTTCAGGGATATTTGGGCAATGACCATTTTAACTTTTTCATGTTGAAAGGGGGTGTCGACATTATGGGGTAGGGGAATGAATTTGGTTGATGTTCTGGGCAAGACTGGTACCTCTACACTTCAGGGCTTATCTGGCATAGGAACAATCTGGAGGTTTTAATTTTCTGAAAAATAAACTTAATAAGTAAAGAGACTTGTATAGAGACTTAGATAGAGCCATGGGTTTTCTTTAGGGTTTTCAGGAAACTGTTGGTTGGGGCTTGACATACCATAGCAATTTATAACATCTGGCTGAAGCTTGCATAAAAGTAACCTCCAGAATGAATTCTTGACTCTCTTTGAAATTTCTTAGCTACTAAAACCTTATTTTGTTTCATTTCACTTCCCCCTTTTGGTCAAGAATGCTTTCTCAATCCCACAACCCCAGGGCCAGGCTCATCCCTGGGAGTCATGTCCCACATTGCTAGGGAAACTTACATCTCTGAAAGTCATGAAAGGAGAGATTAATAAGTTTATTTGCAGAGTTGGCTTAGAGAGAAAGAGAGAGGCCACATCTGAACCACAAAAGAGGTTCTCTGGGGATGGCTCTTAGGCATGTTTATAAGTAGGCTTAGCTTCGCCATTACAGAAGTTAAGTTTCATAAGGGTCAGCCTTAAGATCAAGGGCTTGGTTTATTAAATTGGGGGTTCCCAGTACTTGAGAGAATATTACTGATTTCTTTTTCTTCCTCTTACCTCTCCCAAGAAGCCTTAGTTATGCTCCCTGCTGAGTGTCTGTATTTAGAACAGACATCTGACATTTCTGCTTCTCACTTTTCTTATCTGCAAAATCATATCCCTATCACACAGGCTTTGTTTAATGAGCTAAGATGGGTGAGTATGCTTTGTGAGCAGCCAGACCTTTCCAATGTCACTATTATGGTGATGGACGTTTTCCCTTTGGATACTTGCCATCATGCCCCACACTATATCCCTCTACAAATCCTATTTCTTCTTGGATTTTTTTCTTTTTCTACGAGTGGTACTACCACTTTCTTAGGTTTACATGAGGTTTCTATTTTCTACTGTACCATCCACTGTGTTTTCTTTATTTAGTCATTTTTGGGCTTACTGATTTTTCTTTCAAAATGCGTTTCAAATCTGTCCATTTCAGGATAGGGATTTGACCTGACCTCCTACTTTTGCCTATGTCTGATATCTATAGTCTGTGACATCTCACAAATTCAACCTACCTCAAGCATCACCACCATATTTATTTTCAAAAAAGACTGCATGCCTAATATTACTTTCCAAACAGAAATCCTCAGGTTATTCTCATTGCACTTCTTTTATTCATGCTCATTCACTTGCGCTTCAGTTTTTTCAATTATCTAATATTTTTTAAATAGCAATTTAAATGCCTAGGCAGTGCACAAGATTGGGAGATGGTAAAAGATGAATAAGGAAAGACCCACAACTTCAAGAAGACCTTGAAAGTCTTGTTATAATAAAGGCTTTTAAACTCTACATATATCCTGCTTTCTGATTTTAATTTTGTTTCCTCTGTAGTACAATGCCCACTTCCAACCCCACTCCTGGCATACTAGATTCATCAATCCTTCCATGAAAAGTACATTACGTTCATTTGACTTCAATCATATTTTTCATGCTGTTCCTCAGCTCCGACATCCTTCGTTTATTTGTTAAGCAAACATGTAGTGCTCACGTGTATTGCTGACCTTTCTACATATACTTTGAGGTCTGGTTTAAAACATATTTTGTCTCAACTGATCTTACATCTAAAATCCTAAAGCCATCATCATTTGTCATCATCTGTCTCTTATTGGGGATACTGGAAACTGAATTATCTCTGCTGTGCTGGTTTGAAAGGAAGTATGCCCCCTAAGAAAAGCCATGTTTTAATATAAATCCCATTTCATAAAGGTAGAATAATCTATTCAATACTGTATGTTTGAAACTGTGATGAGATCATCTGCCTGGTTGATGTGATTTAGTCAAGAGTGGTTGTTAAACTGGATTAGGTGACGACATGTCTCCACCCATTTAAGT
>PVIY010007203.1:0-83315 GCA_004026745.1 Myrmecophaga tridactyla
TCTACAAAACCTACAGTTCACATGCAACTTAAAGATAGAATGTTTTCAGTCTTAAATTAGGAAAGATCAAAGATATCTTCTCTCACCTCTCCTCTTCAGCATTAGACTAGAAGTCCTATCCAATGCAATAAGGCAAGGAAAATAAATAAAGGCATACAGATTCAAAATGAAGAAATAAATCTGTCTCTATTTGTTGGCAAAATAATTGCTACATAGAAAATTCCCCAGAAGAGGATGCAAGTCCTTGTGTGATGGTCATTCTTATCTTGATATCCTGTAACTTAAATGCTATGACATAAAGTCAATACAACTTATACTATGTGTTGTGGGGATAAGAGACGGAAGAAAAGATGTTTGATTTATGTATAGATCCAAATGCATTCATACAAAACAAGGAAAAATACTTGTAAGCATTACAATCTTGTTTCTGCAACTGGTCTCACGGTTGTACCAAATATTTTTTGAAGCTTGTCACATGAATTATCTGAGGTAATTCATAATATGGGGTAATTATTACTATGATTACATTTGCTTTTTAGGTGAGAAATTTTAGAAATACCTAAGACTCATTAGGCAGGAAGGCCAAAATTTGTAAGTCCAGACCAGAATCTATTTACCAACTTTTCTCCCTCTCCTTTTGGTATTGTGCTCTCTTCTGCCATCTAAAAGTGAAAACTTCACTATAGTTTTTCTTTGTTCTGTTGTTCCTCCTTAAATCATGTCACATGCAGGGCCCCTGAACACCATTGAAGCTGACCTGGACAATGTTAAGGCTCTATAAAGAGTGGCTGGAATGATTTTCAGATGCAGGGAGGTTAGAAACCACCAAAGCGAAGGAACAGAGGGACCTCTGATGCCCATGGTTTCCAGGAAAGCTCACACAACCTTTGAAACTTCAGTAGATGGAAGTTAGGGAGGCCAAAATGAAGTCACTTAATCATGGCAAACATTTCTATGGGAAATGCAGAGAAGATTCCAATATTATTTTGGGGAAGTTCCTTCATCAGAAAAAAAGCTTCCAAATGGAACTCGGCATTATACAAATTCAAAGCCAAGATTATCTTCAGCAATAGAATGCTTAAGTTTCCAAGGATCCAAAACGATTCTGGAGATGAAAACTCTAAAATATTTTCTATGTTTGAATCAAAGATGGTACTGTGCCAAAGAGGTTGTTTTGGGAATCACAGCTTGAAAAATGTAATGTGTCTTAAATTAGGATGGAATGAAGGCATGAGAAACCACCAAGTGGATGTTGTGACACCTATTTCCAAATGGTCCCTTGGATTAGATGTGGCTCAGGATGGGAAGGCTAGAACTTGACATGAGAAGAGCTACTCTGAAGATGTAGGGCAATGTAAGGCAGAAATCTGAGGGAGGTCCGTCCTCCTGCTTTCTGCAGAGACCCTGCTGTCTCCCCTTGGGATTTGTAATCACAGTGATTGCTGCCTTGTTCCATTATGTAGTTGAATGAATGATTTGTGGTTTGAAGGAAATCTCTTGATTTTAACATGCTGACTTTTTTTTCGGGTATCTGGACATCTTAATTCTTTTTTAAGGTCCTCTATCATTACCATTAATTCTGCCTTATTACATTATGCAATTATATACCAAAAATAATAATTTTATGTGACACTTTCCAATATTTATTTTATTTCTGGGTCTTTAATGGAAGAAAATTATTATTTTTTTAAAACACATTTTTTTTCAAAAATAATAGACAATATCTTCATTGCTCCGGCTAACAAAGGGTTTCATAAACAAGACAAATTAACTACTTGCCATAGAGAAAGAAAGACGAATTAAATTGCTTCATGTAACTAGTTCTGTATTTTTAAGGACACTAGTAGGGGAGGAAAAAGGCAAGCCAAAAAGTCATACTCATTCTTATATACTTTTTCCTTATTTATTTCTGGGTACTTTATGTACTTTGGAATTATAACCATAATTTAAACTATTTTCTAAACTTTTTATTTTGAAATTAATTGCAATTTTATTATCAATTTTATATTAAGCATTTTTGTTAAACTCCAGTTCTAATAATGTCTCTCTAGAATCTTTTGTATTTTTCTGTATGCAAATTATATCATCTGGTAATAATTTGGTTTTTATTTTTAAATTCCTTATAATGTTTGTCTAATTATTTTTTCTTATACTTGTCTTACTGCAGAGGCTTTGACTTCCAGTACAAATTAGAATTAAAGGGGACACCACTATATTTGTCTTGTTCCTGAACTCAAATGAAAAGCGTTCAATGTTTTACCATTAAGAATGTTATTTATAAAGTTTGTGTTACTAAGCTTTAACAATTTAAGTCCATTTTTTCCTATTGCTAGTTTTGGTAAGAGTTTTATTTGTTTCCATAATGCTATTGAACTTTTCTTCCTTTATTGAGTTCAGCATAATATTTTTATCTTTGAATATATCAATGTGGTATCTTACTTTAATTTATTTTCTAATATTCACACACAATTTCATTACTGGAATAATTCCAACATGGGCCTGATACATTATTCTTTTTTTTTTAAAGGGTGGATTTATTAAGTTGCAAGTTTATAGTTCTAAGGCCACAAATACGTCCAAAGTAAGGTATCGAAACAAAGATACCTTGGCTCAAGGAAAGCCAATCTGGAAGGGCGTGTGTCTGGCATCTGCTGGTCCTTGTTCCTGGTTCTGTCGCTTCCAGCTTCTGATGCCAGTGGTTTCCTCTCTGAGCATCTGTGGACCTTCATTTAGTTTCTCCAGACACTAAGTGGCATCTGGGTTCTGGTTTGCTTAGCATCTCATGAGAAAGGACATGGTGATGCCTGCTGGGCTCTGCCCATGCCTAGGCATCTGCTCTCTCTCTTGGCATCCTAAGCATCTCCAAACATCCGTGTCTCTGTCCACTCTGAAGCAACTTTTCTCCAAGCATCTGTGTCTGAGGTTTCTCTAAAATGTTTAAGGACTCTAGCAGACTAATCACGACTCCTTTTGAATGGGTGAAGTCCTATTTCTATCTACTCAAAAGGTGACACCCACAACTGGGAATTGGGTGTGTCACATCTCTGTGGAGATAATATAACCAAAAGTTTCTGCCTTACAATACTGAATTAGGATTGAAAGCAATGGCTGCTCCACAAGATTGAATCAGGGTTAAAATACGGCTTCTTGGGATACATGATAGTTTCAAACCAGCATAGATATAATCATCAAAGTTACACTCACTGGCTCACTCTATCACAATAAAGCTGTGCATCCATCATTGCAATTGATTTTTGAACATTTTCATTACTCCAAAAACAATATAAATAAGAATAAAAATTAAAGTAAAAAGGAGCACCCTAAACATTCCATAAGCACACTCCCCCTATTGCTTGTTTATTTATTTATTTTTAAACTTTTTTATTGTATAGTATAACATATATACAAAGCAATGAAATATAAAAACAATAGATTTCAAGCACTCTTCAACAAGTGGTTTCAGGACAGATCCCAGAGTTTGTCATGGACTACCATAAGATCCTCTCATATTTTCCTTCTAGCTGCTCCAGAATATAGGAAGCTAGAGGGCGTAAATATTTTTTTATCATAACGATCGACCTTTTTTCCTTCTTTTTTTGGTGAATAATAGCGTATGTATAAAAAAGCTATAAATTTCCAAGCGCAGCACCACAATTAGTTGTAGAACATATCTCAGACTTTGACATGGGTTACAATTTCACAATTTCAGGGTTTTGCTTTTAGCTGCTCTAAAATACTGGAAACTAAAAGAGATATCAATTTAATGATTCAGCATTCATATTCATTTGTTAAATCCTATCTTCCATGTATAATTCCATCATCATCTTTGATCTTTCCATCCCTCTCATTGGGATTGTTTGGGCTATGGTGATTCTACATTTTTTATATTGGAAGGGTCATGGGGTAGGGAGATGGAACTATCTGATGTCCTGGAGAGGCTGGGCTAGGTTTCAGGACTTTTCTAGACCAGATACCCCTCTGGAGGCTGTAGGTTTCTGGAAGGTCACTCTAGTGCATGGAACCCTTCATCATTCTTGCATACATTGCTCAATTTGTTTTGCAAAAAAATCACAATGCATGCTCACAGAAGTGATCACTTTGCAATGTCTGTTAGGATTTGCTAACCAGTTATGTTAGCGACCATCAGAATGCAGTTGAGCAAAAACTCAAATTCATAAAAGTCAGAGATCTCACCATGATTAGATTTCAGTAATAAATTCAGTGGCTTGGAAGTCCTCGAGAGGTCCAGAAGAAACAGCTCCCTAGATCCTGTAGGAAGCACGCTCAGTCATCAGGAAATGGATGACATCTTTGATGGTGTGTAGAGTTGGCATAACTTGCACGGAGGCATCTGAGTGTTATTCTCAGTTACTTAGTTTATGTGATTTTTTCCCCAGGGAGTTATGCTCCATAAATCTATAGATTCTAGGTTTGCCATAAATAATTTTAGATCAGAGCAATTCATGATGAAGCATTCCAAAGACAAGGAAACTTCTATAAGCAAATGTCATTAGTTTATTTGCCAGGATTCTTCACAGGTTTATAGGGAAATTAGACCACATCACCTGCCTTCTTTCTTTTCTATAGCAAAAACCTGGTGATGGGAAAGAAATGGATTGCAGACTGATCACTTAAACTCTCTCCCACTCAGACTCATAAAATGCTTTGGGTACTGTTTGCATTTTACTCTACATTGTTTTCTTAGAGACCAACCATTTTATACAAATTATTTTGTATGTTGCAGAGCACTCTGATGAAGACAACTGTGATGGAGTCCTCTTGTTTGCATGGATGGCAATTTTATTATTTTTTACTGCTTTTATGAATTTTATAAGTTTTATAAAATTTTAACTTTTTAGAGAAGAATTGAGTGAAAGTTTGTTCCTTAGTCCTTAAGTATGGCAGAACTCTAGTACTTTAGAGTTCTATCTAGAACTCTAAAGAAGAAACTTACCTTCGATATAGTAGAACCCCCAGTTTTTAGCTGAGTGCATGAACTTCTAAAATAAATATTATAATTCCCAGAATCTTTTGCAGATAGATGTGGTCAAGTGATTATATGCTAGCCAACCTGGTATGAGTAGAAGGGTTGTATGAAAGCAAACAATAGCCAATGTGAGCTGGCCTGTAGTCAGTCTGGTCTTTGCACACTATATCAGCAAGGGGAATTCAGCATTGTTCCGGTTGGGGGACAAAGTTCCTCTCCATAGTGGTCAGAGATGCTGCACATTTGAGCAACAAAGAACCAGTTCAAATCAGCATAAACAATAAATGAAAGTGGAGTGAGGGTCTTAGAGTGGGAAAAAAATAACCAGGACAAGAACTGGTGTTGGTCTCAGGCAAGACCGGAACCAGGGATCAAATATACCACTTGGGACTTTCTCTCCTTGCTTTTTCCTGGCTTATTCTCTCTTGTCCTCCAGCAAGGATTTCTTCATTAGTCAGGGAATATGTCTGTAAAAATTCTCTTACTTCTCGGCCTCCAGGGTGAAGATGCTTCTCCTCCATTACAATGTTGAAAAGTGCCCACTCCAACTTTGGCAGCCCACCCACTCTGAGTCCATCCCTGGTGCCATAGAGTGAGTTTGCTCATTGCCCAGAATCACAGCTCCCTAAGAAATCTAGACAGGGTAAAAGAGATCTAGACAGACAGTCCAGGCTCTGTCCAAACCAGGCTCTGTCGGGTAGACAATGGGACCAGACTCTGCTCCCAGTGTGGATTTGTTTTAAATCCTCCTCCAGGATGTTAGGCTGAGGGGCCAATGCTCTCATTCAGAGGTTAGATAGGTATTTAGGGTCCACCAACCCCTGATCTTCAGATCCAGATCACAGCACACAAACGTTCTTAGACCCTACCCAGTAGTTGGATGGGGCACTTGCTCCATGGGGTTGGTTCGGCACTGAGCAGGGCCACCCCACATTCATTTAGGAATGAGTGGAAAGGCAGAGGCTGTGAACCCCAAGCTGAGCTGGGCTGCTGCCCATCCTACAAAGTCACATGACCCTCCCCTAAAAGTCCGAGGGCCTTTGTTTCCTTCCACATTGAATTAACCAAAATGTTCTCTCCTTTTCCCTTACCAAATCATGCTTTATCTAGGGTTCTTTTTTTTTGCTTTTATATCACCTCCTAGCCTCCAACTCAGCTTTTAACAGATAGTTGTGCCCCAGTCCAGTTTACAGAAAGGATGAGGGAAAGAATAAGGCATTGTCTGCCAGCCTCGCATCAGATACTTTGGAGGAAGCACGTGCTTATTCCCCTTGTATCCTCATTGCCCAAGGCAGTGTCTGTTACAGAGTAGAAATCTAGTATTTGTGAGCAGAGTGAATGAAGAAAAAAAATGGGAAAAGAAAAGTGCCTTCTCTAAGCTGCCCATAAAAGACTTTGGAGCCAATTCAGTTATCAAATGTTGTCCCATCGCTCCTGGCATTGCCTCACTTCTCTTTCAACCATACATCAAACAAACCAGGCTGAAATGTGGATGGCTCACATGGAAGACAGGCCCAAATTTCAGCCATGGGGCTGTCCATTTGCTTCCTGCCCCCAGCCATCGTCCTGTCTCTAACTGAGAATTTACAGCTTTAATATTTGAATCTCTGGAGGAATCATAAAGAAAAATATAAGGTATGAAGTACGTATTTCCTGATTTCCTAGTTTACACATATGCTTCTAATTGCATGAAGTCCATTCCGTAAAGAATTTCCAAGTGCTTTGCTACCATCGCAGAGGATTTAGAGGTTCAATTACTTCCCCAACAAGACCAGAACCCCTGGCCTGAGTGTCCGGTCTCTGAGCCCCTCAGACACCTCCCATATGGATAGAAAGCTCTGTGACCTGAAAGCACTTTTCTAAAACTCATAAATACACAGCAGATTTTCACAGTGTGGGAAACGAGTCACTTCCTCTCATCTATGTGGAAAGGAATTTAAAGTTCTTAGGAATTCCAACTTATTGCAAAGCCTGAGGCAAAGTTAGCATTCGTTAAAATCAGAACAAATGTGCGTAAGAGCTATGTTCCTGAATCAGAAACATTGTGCGCCAATATTTTAAAGGATAGGGTAACAACAAACTGAAAAGCTCATGCAGCAGGCAAGAAGTGGGTTTGAAGACAATGTTTAATGAAATAATCCTTTATGCAACCAAATCAAGTGATTTCCTTTGTCCTCATGTGTCCTTACATATACACTATGTAAATGACAAGTCGTACCTCAATGCCTGCTAATATTTGGTACCTAATTTATGAGGTCACAGGCAGACAGGACTCTTAGATAAAAGTGTTTGAATGTGGTCTCTACCTGGGATAGATAACATTTGTTGAGTCACCCTAGCTGCTGCTGGACAAATCAAAGATTTACAGTTGTGTCTTGGCTATCCATGGTGGACAAGGAAGTGATAACTAATAGTTTTCTCGTTATGCTTTAAGATTTGAGAACAGCATTTCCTATGTTGAGTCAGAGAATTCTGACTAGGGAAAGAGAGTGAGGAGGTCACTGATGAGTCTTGAGTACCTCCTGCATCCCAGGTCCTCCTGTATGGAAGCTGGAAACCTAACCTCCATGAATTAATACAGCAGTCCTTGATGGTAGCTTTATGAGCTTCACTTTACACAGAGAGAAACTGAGTCTCAGAGACCTGATTCCTCCTCTGTAGTTCCAAGGCTGGGATTCAATGCAATGGCTGTCGGTAAAGCATCGGTACTCTTTCCATCCACTTTCATCCATTTCCTGGAAAAACCAGACTGTACCCTGTGCCTTCTCTGGATTAGGAAATAAATGACCCAAAATGTCTGCTCTTGCACGTTCACATTATAACAAGGAAAAAGATGTTTGGTGCACTGAATGCTGCAATGAAATAACCAGCTTGGAATGATCCTTGTACATTGACCCAAGATTGAGGTAGTCAAATAATTCCAATTTAAGTCTTTGAAAGAGATGAATCAGTAGTTGGTGAGAGACTACTGCCTCTCGAGCACAATATCTGGTTACTCTAAATAACATGCATGTCTGTTTTGCCATCCTGTGATGCCCTTTGTTTATCTGTGTTCCCATGGCACCATCCCTGGGTTCATTCGTGTCCACGGGAATCAAAGCTCACCTCCTGAGAAGTCTGTGAAAGAAAGAGTGAAAGAAGGATAGGCTTCCAGTTGATGAGTTGGTCAATAGGGCCTTTGCTAATTTAGAGAAGATGATGAGGTATGAAATGTGCTCTAAGGAAGGCTGGAGAGTTTTCCAAGGGGAGGAATGCCTGAAAACTGGAGAATAGTTAGTAGAACTCTATGTGGATTAAAGAATTGAAGTAATCTGTAGTGGTGGAAAGTTTATTTTATTTATTTATTTATTTTATTTTTTTCACATGAGCAGGCACTGGGAATCGAACCCAGGTCTCCAGCATGGCAGGCAAGAACTCTGCCACTGAGCCACCATGGCCTGCCCAGAAGGTTGATTTAAAAATATATATATATTTAATTGCAAAGGACAGGCATTCTAAAACAAAATTCAAATATAGCTTCAGAGGCCTTTTCCATTAGGAGGTGCTTTGATAGAAAAGAGGAAAGGAGCTAAGAAAAATGTACTTACTACTTACCTGTGTTAGCTCTTATTTGCTTTATCTCATTTGTTAATCATAATAATTCTTAAGGGATCGTGTATCATCATTTATAAAAGAGGAAGCTGAGTCTCAGAACATGTAAATACTCTAGTGAAACTAAAGTAAGTTGTGGAGCTAAGATTTGAACCAGTATCTGATGATTCCAAAATTGATGTTTTCCCACTGGCCCAGATCACCTCCCTAATCAAGACGGAGGAAGAAGAAGGAAGAGCTGAATTCTAGAATTGGAAAGAATTATAGAATACATCACCTTGGAACTGTACTTCCTGGCTAAGAGTGACATAGAGCTGCAGCTAACAATCAAATTAAAGGCAGAACTAGACAAACTAAAGCAATAAGCATGACATATTTATTTTCCATTTCCTCTCTGTGGCTAGAGATTGAAAAGATAAAGTCATTCAAAATCTTTCAGCTGCCTGCCTTTTCTGGTGAAATGAGAGCATGTTCTATCGGAAAGGAAAATGTTCTGACCAGCAGGACTTATTATTTATACTTGATGAAAATAATGATAATGATAAAATGTTAATGAAATTGAGTTCCTTGTCTATGGGCAAGGCTCACAGTAGCTCCAAGGAAGGTGTGCATTTTCATTGCTGCAAATGAATTAAATCTCTTTCTGTCATGAGGAAAACAAG
Organism: Myrmecophaga tridactyla; assembly: GCA_004026745.1. Taxonomy (NCBI): domain Eukaryota; kingdom Metazoa; phylum Chordata; class Mammalia; order Pilosa; family Myrmecophagidae; genus Myrmecophaga; species Myrmecophaga tridactyla. The sequence continues at coordinate 9,241 of PVIY010007203.1, forward strand.
CCAAGAGTTATTAAAAAAAACACAAAACAAGCTCTATGCTCCTTATGATAGGTCTTTGTACTTCTGGCCGGATGTCTGGATGTTGCATGCCTAGGGGACGGGAGAGCTCATGGTTATGAGGCTACAGGAAAGTGCTCGCAGCTGAGCAGCCCCCAGAGGAGCAGCTTTTGCCCTAATGGGAAGGAGGCAAATGGAGTGGTCAGTTCTTTCCTTAACTGGTCTGTGGAGAAGTGCAGGAAGAAGTGAATGGGACGTGGCAGTCTCCTGGGTTACTGAGCCCCACCTGCCCCGCAGCATATCTGGCCCCATCCGTGTGGGTCACTTTAGGCTGACTTCACCCTATTTAAATTTGGGGTTGTGGGCACAGAGCTGCCGCTCGGTCCCTCCCCAGGCCACAGCTTCTCAAGCAGCCAGGACAAAAGCCCTTCATCTGGAATGTGCAGCTCCCACCTCCCTCGTGCACATTTCCTGCCCATAAGACGTGGATAATTCAGCAGTATCTGCCCCAAAAGGGGCTGCAGACCCATGGGATGGGGTCGCTGTTTGGGATGTTCAGTTGTCACTAATGTCGCCAGATGACCAGGAGGATGTGAGAGTAACACTCCAAACTGCTCTTAGCTGCGATTGCTCCACTGATATTTAATGGGCTGGAAGGGGACAGCCTGGAGACACATGCAGAAGCTAAATACAAAGTGAAGTTACACACCTTAAGCTTCCCTCCAGGTTGCAGGACAACTGTTGGGCAGGAAAGCAGACAAGTGGGGAGTGGGGAGGGGGCAGGAAGGGAGGGAGAGAGAGAAAAAGGGGAGGGACAGAGAGAGAGAGAGAAAGAGGGGAGGGAGGAGAGAGAGAGCTAGAGCCAAGGAATTGTGCTGCTTAAGGACTTGTCTTATTTGAATGATGAGTGCTGACGCCTGGGCCAAGTCCTCTGGTCTCTGCCCAAGGCCCGCCTGCTGCCCCCCTGCTCCCAGCTGGACTTTCCTTGTGGTGCTGGTCCTGGTGCCCTGGAGACACCCTGCTGAATGCCCCTTGTCAGGCTGAACCGTTTATGCACTGGGCGCCACATCCTCCTGGGGGGGGCTGACTCTGTGAATGGAGGCCCAAGCCCCAGTGTCCTCCTCGGGGGGCCATGCGCATCACTGTTGAGTGGAAATAATCTGAGCGCTGCTGAGTGGCTCTAAAGATGAGGCCATAAGAAGATGGCCGGGGGGTCCGGGCAGGACGCTTGTCCTTGCAGGTGGCCAGAGGGTCCAGGAAGGGCACTTGTCCTTGCAGGTGGCCAGAGGGTCCAGTCAGGGTGCTTGTCCTTGTAGGTGGCCGGGGGGTCCAGCCATGGCCTTGGGCTGGGCCCTGAGGAGCTAAGGACACATGCCTAGCGCCACCTGTGCCCTCTCTGCCCCGTGCCTGGAAGGAACCAGCACCTGGGCAGCAACCCCTGGATGGGTCTTTGGGTTTTGGCTTCATAGCCACGTTTTAAGAGAGGTCTACTTTTCCTCCTCTGGATTACTGTCTTCCCTTTCCTACGCTTTGTCTTTATCTCTCTTTATTAATGTGCTTCCTTATGTAGGGCCCAATTCTTCCCACTAGAATGTAAAATCCATACAGGCCTAGCTTAGCATCATGGAGAAATAGGGAAAATACTAATTTTCAGTTGGTAATATTAAATCTTGTTCCTAAAACACTGAAAACCCTCTCAATGAGCCAGAACCCTGCCAAGCTCGGTCCCGTCCTACCTCAAGAGGAAGCCCAGAGACAGGGGGGCGCCGTGGGTCACAGGACAGCAAGGCAGCAACAGCCGTGGCCACCCCAGTCAGCTTGAAGGCTCAGCCCCTCTGGCCACGGTGGGTGGACACGTGGGCAGCCCTGGCGCCCTCCTGGGGGACAGTCCTGAGGCACCTGCCATCCCCTGCGGCTCCTGGAGGGGCTGGACAGAGGCAGATGGAACATTCTGGCTAATGGACCCAGCACTCCAGGAACTCATTTCCCTTCAGACAAAAGGTCGGTTCTCTCTCTAAGAAAACCAAAGTTTCCTGCCAGGCAGTTGATAACCTGAATCCCAAAGCCCCCTGGGATATTTGCTAAGTCTGTGTAAGCCCCCAGCCCATATTGGGGCTCAGAGCCCCAAAGTAAATCATGAGTCATAGTACCTGCTCTCTTGGAGAATTTTGGAGCGAGAAGAGCAAGGAAGGGTGATTAGACTTGTTTTTTGGGGATTCTCAAAGAATCAAGTGGAGAAGACGAGAGAATGACATCAAGCTAGAGAAGAAAGGAAGGTCAGGAGTTAGGGGCTAATTAGGGACAGCGACAGGGAAGACACGGGTGGGTTAGGACAAGGGAGGCGAGCCTGGGATGGAGAGAGCACAGACAGCCAAGGCCCCACCCTGTCTGCGGGTGAGCACCTGGGGCCCAGGTGAGTCCACCTGGTTAAAGGGACAGAGTCAGGGTAAATGAGCCATGGAAAGGGCTTCACCTAGAGCCCTGTGCCCAGCACACAGCAAACAGAAGCTGAGATGGGCCCTTCCCAGTCCCACTTCAAAATCGCCAGTTCCTGTGAGGAAACCATTCTGGAAAGTCTCAGCTACCCTCTAAGCAGGCTCTTCGGGGGTTGGGCTCATCCACCGGGGTTCAGGCAGTTTCAGTGTAGTTTCAGGGCTCACACAGTCATTCCAGATTCATCCCTCACTCGTACATGTGGCCTTCAAAGACAGATGTCCAATGGCAGGGCTTTCTGTGAACCACCGGTGAATTGCAAAGAAGGTCTTACACGCTCCAAGCATGCTCGTTACAAAGAAGGGGTCATGACTGCACAGTATTTGCTGCCTGAGGAAGCTTTGCAGGAAGAACCTCCCTGGGTTGGAGGGTCGTGGTCATAGCACCAGGGACTCGGGGCCGGGCAGTCACTGGCCCTGGCTCCACGGGGCTGAGGTCGGAAAGGCCTGCAGTGCGAGCAGCACCGAGCCGTGAGGTACAGCCTGAGCAGGGTGTCGCCACAGCCACCAGGAGAACTGGTCCTGTAGACAGGGTTTAGCTTCTTTATGCTAGATGGGTGAAAATACCATTAAAGGGGGTTGCCTGAATCTGTGGAATATAAATGAAGTCCACTATGTGGGACTGAGAATTGAGAATAAAATTAATTTAATAATCCCCACTGCCACTCACCAGGCTGCAATTACAAAACGTGACGTGGAGGTGGAATCACGGAAACACAATGACGTCCACACTCTCGCCCACGAAGTCCCTTGCCAGCATTCACCCCCTTTTAAGGTGTACCCAGCCACTCGGGAGCCAAAGCATACCATGCCTTATGGTGCCCATTGCCCATGGGCTTCCGCCACGCCCATGGCACTGCCACGCCCTTTTCTCTCCAGCTCCCACTGGTCCGTGTCCACTGCCCATGATTGCACCACATTTGGCGCCTCAGTGACCACACCAGGGAGCTGATTTGGGAACCCCCAAGTGCCCCAGCCTTGCATGCAGAGGCCCAGAGGACAGATGCCCCTATCCCAGCCTCCACATTGCATCTCCCCACCACCCAGACCCACAGAAGGTTTTTGAACTATTGCAATAACTTCTGAGCTTCTCTCCTATAACCACAGGGTAGGATAGGGAAGGGATCATTTCCTATTTCAGCCCAGTTCTCAACAAAATGATCATCAGAGCTTTTCTATCTACTAGCTTACTAGATTTTCCCAAATAGAAACTGACTCTCACTACCAACTTCTCTGCAAGTGCCAAGGTCATCATAGTTCACAGTTTAGCAAGGGTATTTCCAGGAATTGTTTCTAAACATTGTTATGTATATATGTAAATGCATTTATTGTAATATTGATGTTATTGTTTTACACACATTTTTCTGTCACCTCTTATTTTTTACAAATTTTCCCCAACATCTTTTCATCTGGTAACTGTAAATTAACTTGGTTAGTTTAAACCACGCGTAAGCATTTTTTTTCTGTAGAATCAGATAGTGAATATTCTAGATTTTGTGGGGCATACAATCTTCGTTGCAATTCTCAACTCTGACATTTTCTCACATAAGTAGCCTTAGGCATTCTGTAGATGAATGAGCATGGTTGTTTCAAAAACACATTATTTGCAAAAACGATTTACCAGGCTAGCTTTGCTTACCCCTGTTATAAATCTTTGCGTAGTATTTCTTAGTAAGATATACTTTGCGTAGTATTTCTTAGTAAGTATACCATTATTTTCTTAGTGAGTCTACTTAAGATTTTCCAATAATTTTGCTTTTGTAAATAATGCAAAATAAAATCACTTTAGTTCGAATTGAAAATAGATAAATTGACATCCATCAACACAACCATATACATGAAAAATAATGATCTTTTGTTATAGTGAAGTACTAATTACTCTTGTAAAAGGAATATCGAGGGAAATATGAAGTTTATTTCCATTTATAGTAAGTTCAAGGGCAGGCAAAGCAAGCTGACAAAGGTCAACAGAGTGGTTCCTTTTTCTGGGGTAAGGAGCAACGCAGGAGGAGATAGGAAGGACGCTTCTGCTTTCCTTGGGGTGCTCTAAATATTGATGTGAGCGCTGGTTGCAAGTGTGGTTTGGTTTGTGAAAACGCAGTAAGGTTTGTGCACTTTTCTGTTGTTACAGTTGCAATAAGAAGTTACAATGCAAGTCAGTTGCAGGTTGCACTTCGCTGTTGCACATTGTAAGAAACTAGTTATTCCTGCTCTTGATCGAGAATTAAATCCCCTTCTGCAGCAGTGATCTAGAAGATGATTAGAGAGAATCTCTTAGACATAATACAATCTAGATTCATTTAGGCTGCGGTTTGACACTTTTGTTAGCACACTGAGATGGTTTTATACTCAAAATAGGACAGAAGAGAAACAAGCTGAGAAGAAAATACTACACTTTGAGGGTTGACTCTTTAGGTTCAGCATATAGTATCAAATTCAAATTTGTGCAATGCTACAGTTAATAGGATCATAATTGTTTTAATAGATTCCATGAGAGATGCTCCGAGATGTTATGCAACTTGCTGGGGTTTGGGCAGTTACAAAGGATACATTCGATTCTCTGAGTCCAAAGGCGTATTTATTCCTCGACCCTTATAATCTCTGAAGACTGTTAGCAGAAATGGCAGACAGCTCCAACAGCTGCACACTTTGTAATCATCAGTGATAGTTTCCCAAGTTCAAATGACCACGTGGTTTCAGTGCAAGGGACATACAAATTGCAGCTAACCGTGGCTGGCACAAAAGGGCCAAGGTCATTAATAGCCTGACCAGTGAAGACCAGGAGTTTAATTCTACCTGATTCCATATGATTCAATTTAATTCAAGCTAAAATTACTTTCTGAGCATGTAATATGTAGTCAATCACCTTCTGGGTCTCTATGCCAGGGATAGAAAAGAAGTATAGGGCTGAGTTTTACTCTTCAGACTCTTATAATCTAGCCAGAGTAATGCAATTAAACATGATGGAACAATATGTAGGCTATTTTCCTATTAACCTATGGGTTGATATTAGCAGAAAAAGCACCAATTTTGAATCTCATATCCCAGGTATTGAATGCAAGTTCTGATACATCCATGGTTCAGTACCTTGAAAATTTTTAACTATCATCACATTAATAAGGATTGTGAAACGACTCATGATGCAGGGGCATGCTCATGGGGAAAGCTGGTGTCAGACTTGCTGCTTTCCCCCATAGTTGGAAGGCTGCCAGGTTTCATAGCTGCCAGCACAGAGCAACTCACTATTCAAACAGAATTTAATTCATTGTACACATTTTAGTTTGAGTTTAGTTTTCCTAAATTTAAACCATAAGCTTCAGGCACTGTGGTGTATATCAGACAAAGAGAAATAGATCGCAGAGTCTTCATTTGTTCTTAACTAACGCCTAAACATGCCTGACAATCACATGCCAAGTTGCTCTCAGGTCACAAGGCTCAAAAATGTTCATTTGGAGTTAAGATTCCCGCAAATGTATAATTGTGTGTGCTTCCAATGTGCAGAGGTGGAGAATCCTCCCCCATTATCAATGAGTGTTCGAAACCACTTATTCCTGGAGACACACCGAGCGCCTGGGTTACTGATTGGCCATGTGATGAACAGAGTTGGGTAGGGTTCCTGGAAAGAAGGATGGGGTGTCTAGACAAACTCTAGACACACTTACAGCAGAAGAGAGAAGAGCAACGACAAGTCCAAAGAGTGAGATTATTGTCAAAATAATGAAAACTAGCGAAAGGTCGGGTATTAAAAACAAACAAAATTGTAACAAATGGAGTAGGAGGAACCAAAAAATAGGGTCTGGCGAGACTGCCAAAGAGAACACTGCTGCACTGATGGATGACCAGCCAGGCTGTTGAGGAAAATAGCCAAGGGCCCCCAATCACCTTTGCAGTTTATGTCACACACAGTGTGTGTATTAGTTAGGGGTCCCTAGAGAAACAGAATCAGCAGGAAATATCCATAAATATAAAATTTATAAAAACGTCTCACATGATCATGGGAACACAGAGTCCAAAATCCGCAGGCAGGCTGTGAAGCCGATGATTCCAATGGAGGGTCTGGACGAACTCCACAGGAGAGGCTCGCCAGCTGAAGCAGAAAGAGAGCCTGTCTCTTCTGAATCCTCCTTAAAAGGCTTCCAGTGATTAGATTAAGCATCACTCTTTGCAGAAGACACTCCCCTTGGCTGATTACAAATGGAATCAATTGTGGATGTAGCTGACGTGATCATGATTTAATTCTATGAAATGTCCTCATCGCAACAGAGAGACCAGCACTTGACCAACCAGATAAACAGGCACCACCACCTGGCCAAGGCGACACGTAACCCTGAACAGGATTACGTGTGTAAAGGAGGTCCAGAAGCCCCTGGGAGACCAAAGGGGAAGGTTCAAAACATTGGGCCACAACATCTGGCCAGTAAGGAGGACAGATGTGAGGTGACTTACCATACTTGGTCAGAGTAGCGCAACCTGGGCACTACTGAATTGGGGGCTGGGTAATTCTCTATTGGGGAGTGAGGCTGTCCTGTGCCTTGGAGGATGTTCAGCAGCATCCTTGGCCTCTGTTCACGACCCACCCCCACACCCCCAAGTTGTCAGAGTATGTTCAGACACTCCCAAATGTGCCCTGTCTGGGGCAAAGTCTCAATCCATTGAGATCCACTGGGTTACATGAAAAGTAATAGAAGGCAGTAGAGGAATGCATTCTATTAGAAGTCTGGGTGTTGCATATAATTATTCTTCAGTGAAATACTTGTAAATTTTATGTCATTGAGTCCATGAAGTACATTTTTTTGGTGCTTTCCAAATATCAGAATTTTAAAATTTCACAAAGTTTGTTACAAATTATATAGACTTTTATTTGAATTGACCCTTTTTAACCATTGAATTTAAAATTCTTCTCATTGTAGAAGACGTCTATATGAGCATCTTCCTAAAGGGACCTTACCTCTGTTAACCCCCCATGTGTTAGCTCCGGAAGATGCTCGTTACATGTTGTACGAGATGATCCTGAAAAAGCTACTGATCAGGTAGGTGATGAGGTCATAAGTACCATCTGTTCATTTATGTAGCAGCTATGGTTGGGTAGCTACGAAGGGAACTTGTCTTAGGTGCTGGAGAAATAATACGTTAATAGAAAAGGGTGCTCCCTGCCCCCGTGAGCTTTGGAGTTCAGGAAACAAGTGCAGAAGCAGGAAAAGGGTTCTTAGGTGCAGGACATTTGAAGGCTGCTGCCTTCTATCTCAGCAGGTGAGAAACCGGTTCTACTGGTGTCGGTGGTATTTCTGAGACACCCTTCACGGTGATATGGACATAAACCTCGGGTCAGTTTAAGAAAGGCCCAGGCTGCAAACTCCTCACACAGACCCTAGTTGTGTTTCATTTTTTCTGTACCTCTCAGGAAAGAGAAGGAGAGAGTGGCGAATTCCCGTTGACAAGACTAGTGATAGACTCTCTAGATTGGAGATGGAAGAATTTGCCTTAAGCAGGAAGCCCAGAGACACCTTAACACAGTATCTGGGCGGTGCAATGGTGGCTCAGTGGCAGAATTTTTACCTGCCATGCTGGAGACAAGGGGTCGATTCCCAGAGCCTTCCCATGCGAAAAAAAAAAATTTTTTTTCTGCAGTGACAGGAGAGGCTTGTATACAGAAGAGACTATGAATCCATCTGAAATTTCTGCAACTGAACACCTTAGAAATGTTCTTTCCAGCTTTGTAGCTCTGCCGCCCCATCAGTGAATGCGAGGCCATGGTCTGACATTCTGTGCACATTTTGCTCTCAGTTATGAAAGCTGCTTTCCTGATTGCAGGCGGCATGCTAAGTTATTATTTTCAATCTCAATTTACTGTTTTTGTCTTTTCATTGAAGACTTTTTGCAAGAACCGACAGATCAGATTTTTCTATAAAACTCTGTGATTTTTGTTGCTTTGCCTTTTTTGCAATGGGTAGCCCATCTAGAAAAGGTCTGATTAACACCCTATCCCATGGGACTGTAGATGGACTTTGGTAGAAATGCCTAACTTGTTTGACAGTGGCTATGATGAGGATGATGAATAAAAATGAAAATATTCCTGTAATACTAGCATGTATTAGTTCAATGCCATTATCATTTTGTTCTGGGTGTGGAAAGGGGTTTGAAGGAAAATGAAGGTATAAAACGCATGGACAGGGCAGGCCGCGGTGGCTCAGCAGGTAGAGTTCTCTCCCACCATGCCGGAGACCCAGGTGCATTTCTTGGTGCCTGCCCATGCAAAAAAAAGTGTATAGACACAATGTTCAGCCCACTGCATTTCCATTAAAATATTCACACAATTTACTAAAGCACTTGGTGAATCCACAATGAAATCGTGTTTGCTAGCCAAGAGGTCTGTTGTATTACCAAAAGTAAATATTACTTAAAGGAGAAATGTCAGGATGATCTCTTAGGATTTCCAGTAATTAGCAGGAAATATTTAATGAATATTTTATAATTTGATGTATTATTGAATCACAACTCAAGGGCATTCCTACATCTACAGAATCCTCACTGGCATTGAGTTTTCAAAGGTCTGAGCATGAGGCATGGCTTCCAGGCTCACTCCAACTTTTATTCTATCAGAATTTTGTCTCAGCCTACTGTGGCATGGTTGCTGAAAAAGCCATCTAGATGCAGTTTCATCACTGAAACAGGATTTCATAAAAGGAGATGGAGACAAACCACCAGGCTTCGGTGAAGAGCACTCTGTGGGATGACAGCTGCTGTCTGCTTGGCGGCAGCGTGCTGATGTGGGGCTGTGATTTCAGAGGGGCTTAGACTCAAATCTTTTGAGGCTCTTGTACCCCATTTCTTCATTCATGCATTTGTTCATTCGTTTATGTATTTCCTTCCCCCAGCCCTTGTTTTCTTTTCTGCAGAATAGTGAGAATGACATCACATCACAAATCATTATAAAGGTATACATGTTAAATGTATAGAATTCCTGGCACATAATCAGTACATCTTTAATGTCAAGATTAGAACATGATGGCAGTGAGGCGATGCTTCACAGGGTCAGGAGCCTTTGCTGTGAATGCGGGGAGTCAGGTCTGGTATAAGATGGGAACAAGAAATATTTGCTAAGCGAAAGAATAGCCTGACACCCAATGGCCACGAAATGCCCAGAAATACAAATCACATTAATTTTTAATTCTCTTTAAACTGCAAAGATAAGGTACTGAGAATGTATGGGGCATCTGTCTAGGCCAGTAACAAAGCAGTGAACCTACAGGAAGGTCAAGTGAGCTCAACTCATGGAGCCACAGCCAGTCCTGGAAATACCTGCCGATCCCAGGAGACCTGGGTGCACAGCTTATGGTCACAGATACAGGAAGGTCAGAGACATATTGTTGGACCCACACAGGAAGAGAAATTACTCGTGAGACCAGTGCATGCTGATACCCAATAAGCAGCAGACGTTCAAGCAGCAGTGAGCTGGAATGTGCTCTCTCCCCAGACGCAGGTGGTGACAGGGTTCACCCACGTTAGCCCTGGCTCCTGGTGAAAAGGAATGAAAGAGTGTTCTCTGAAGATTCGGGCACACAAGCCAGCTCTGGATTCCGAGTTCACATTATCTACATAAAAACAAACAAAAAAACGACTTTAATTTAAACTGGTATATTTATTTACCTGCTAGAAGGAAACAAATTTTCTAAGTAACCCTTAGCCAAGACCTCATAGAATTACCAAAGGAAGGTATCAAATCATCTACTCAAAATAAAACTCAAAGAAATCATCAGGAAAAATCAGTAGCAAGAGCAAACCATGGTATTTTTTAAATCATTAATAAGACTATTTAATATAAACTGTATTTAGAATAGCTTGTCAAATTGTCTTTTAAAAAAGCAGCCTATGCATTTTACAAAAATCATACCCAAATCATAAAGATAGAACAAGATTGAAAATACAAGGGTGGAAAAATGTATTGTAGCATAGATATTCATAAAAGGAAAACTAGTCCACTAGGAAACAAATTCAGGGTGGAAGTACTAGGACAGTAAATATTGATAAAAGCTTATGTGAAAAAGTGTGAATGCAAAAATTTAGTTTACAAATACATAAAACTAAAATTGACAAAATTATGTTGAAAAATTTATGAATCTAATGGAAAAATTTAACCCAGCCTTACGAGTAAATTGAAAGACCAATAAAAATATAATTGGAAAAATAGATTTAAAGAATACAATATTTGCAAGTTTGAACTAATGAACATGGAATCCTAAATCCAACAGTTGCAAGATACCCATAACTTTCAAGCAAATATGAAAATTTTACATCAATTAATTATGTGGCAAATCATAAAAATTTGCAACATGATAAAATACTAGCATCAAAATGAAATATATTCGCTGATTACAATAGAAATTAAAAACCAATAACATCAACTTTGTTTTTAAACAAACATACATTTAGAATTCACTAAGAAATAACACAAGTATCAAAAATTAAATCATAATGGAAATAAAAAATGCTTATAGGTCAACAATAACAAAAACACTACATATCAAAATTAGTAGGATACAACTAAAAATAGCGACAAGTAAATATTTGCTCTTAAATGCTTGTATTAAGTTAAAAAAAAAGGAACAGACTGAAAATCACTAAATTACTAAACACAATATCCAAGCAGTTAGACTAAAACAAGCATCTAGAAGAAAGAAGATAGAAGAGTAGAGAGGTTCGTGAAATAAGAATGGATCAACAATGCCACACATTTGATCTTGTAAATATCAATAAAATTGAGGTAAAAGAGAGCTTTTAAAGATAAAAGTGAGAACTAAAGAGCTCCAGGCACAGACATGTCCTATTTCATGCAACAGGGAGTGGGTAATGGAATAAAAACTTACTTTATTTAATTAAAATAAGTTTTTATTTTAATTAAAGATCAGCTTCATATGGAATAAAAACTTAAATGTGGGTGGTAAAACTTTAAACTTCATGGGCACAGTCAGTAACAGACGTTCGATTATGGAGTATGGGTTTTGTTTAAAAAGGATAAAAAGCACAAAAAATAAACAGCAAACTGGTGAACTGTACTATATTAAAATTAAGAACTATGCATGTGGATGCCAAGCATAAAATACAGTACTTCCAAAATGGAAGCAAAAAGATAAGCTGAAAACAGGGAGAAGGAAGATACTTACTTTAAAATAACCAGCAAGCGGTTAATATGCAGAACCCATAAGGTGCTAACTATTAATTAGGACAAAAGAACCCTGCATGGCAGACTTTTCTCTGAAGAGATTAATGACCATATAAAAAAGATGTCCAATCTCAGTAGTAATAAAATAATATAAATTAAATGTATAACGAGATAATATTTTACATTTATCAGTTTGGGAATAAGTAAAGTACTGATAAGACCATGGATTTTAAGAAAGACATCTACACTGCTACTTTGAATATAAATTGGTATAACCATTTTATTCGGGGGGGTGTCATCTAGCTTAATAAGTTATGGTATTGTATAGGATATACACATTTTATAAAGAAAAAATTTAATTCTAGCCATGTACATTTGTGATTCTTACTTGCATGCACAAGAAGACAAAAAGAAAAATGTTGATAACAGTATTCATGAACACAAAAAATCAGAAATAACCCAAATGCTAACATGTCAATTAACAGAAAATAGATTTTTTAAATAAAGCATATTCCTACAGGGGAATTGTAAATAGTGAAAATTTCAACCAAAGCTACATGCATCATTTGAATAAATACCTTATAAGATACAGATAATAAATGCAGCATGATACCACATAAGCAAAGTCTAAAAAGAAAACTCAGTAATCTACAGATATACTAAAACTCTTTCTGTGTGTAGGCTTGTGTGAATGAGTGTGTGTATAAACTATAAATGAATGCAGTGGTGTAATAAATACGAGAGTGATAGGATGGTTATTGTCAGGGGGACAAGCAGAGTTAATGTTATCTTTAATATTTCATTTTTTAGGTTGATAGTGTCTCCAGTGTAGGTTCATATTTTCATAAACCCATCCATTTATAATAGTTGTCTATAACAGTTCTTATTAAATTTTCTAGTAGACATATTAGAAAACTAAAAAGAAAAAGGTTCAATCACTTCAATAATATATATCAATTTATCATTTTAGCGTGTACTCAATACTTTAGAATATTAGTAAAGTGTTTTGCCTGTTTTCCTGCTAAGCTACAGAGAGCAGGTTTTCTCTTACATGTGCAGCACATCAGCAGCCACAGTCCAACCGCTGAACACCGCAGGGGGCTGGAGGCTGCTGTATTTAATGATGCTGATCCAATTCCTGGCCAGACCCCCCAGCCTCGCCCACCGTCAGGCTCTCCTGGGCTCTCCAGGCTCCATGACACCCACCTTCCAATCCTGGGAACGCACAAAGGTTTTCAGATATGCTGTTCTCTCGTGTAGCATGCAGTTCCCTACACCTGTCTTCTGAAGACCTGCTGTCCTTCACTCGGCAATTTACATCAGAGAGATGATGTCCTTCATCTGACCGAAAAATAGGAGTCCTACTTATACCTTTCTCATTGCACCTGGCAAGGTTCTTCAAAAGTGTGTGTGTATCACATTTCATGATTACTCTTTATTTGAATAATGTCTGGCTGCCCCCTATTCTGGGGCATTTTGAATATGTCTGTCATTTCCCCAGTGCCTAACATGGCCCAATATCTGAAGTAAGTGCTCAGTATGTATTCTGTGAATGAACAGATTCTAGACCCTATCACTTTAAATGACATAAAAAACGTACTTGGTAATAATAACCTGCATGTGTTCGATTTATATAAGAACTTACAGTCAATAAAGCTCTTCTTTAACCCAACCTGAGACTGTTCAGTCTTTCCATCAGCCCATTTTACAGATGAGAAATCTCAGTACCAAAGAACATAAATGAGCTATCTCAGGTTACACGCGTTTAGGAAGCCATAGGCCCAGGGCTAAAACCAAGTTCTGAGACTGAGTTCAGGGACATGTCTGCTACTTCTTTGCAAGTTACAGTTTCCTTGCTTTTGAAAAACGCCTAAAGCAGAGATTCATCTGGAAGCTACATGAACTGGAGACTATTGCATTTTCTGATGTGTGTCTTCCGAGTCAGAACTCTGAATTCTGCAATCTCGGAAGGAGGCAGCCCTGCTGAGCCTGTGCATTTGGAGGCGTGAGCTGACGTCACCTGGCACAGGTGCAGTCCTGCTGGCACTGGACGCGTTCTGCAATGGGTGCTGAGGAGGTTACTTTGTAGCTTGTGCAGTTCAACAAAGGATGGGTTTGTTTGCACTTCAAAGGATATGTTTGGCTGAATATAAACTCTGCCTCCAGCTCCAGTCCTGAGGTGCATTTGCTGCTTAGCCAGACTCCCTGGCCCTCTGTGGCCTGGTGAAAACTGGCCATCTGGTGGTCAGCTCACTGCAGGTCACTGGGCCCTTGTAGATGGCATTAAAGAAATCCCCCATCTATGCTATGCCCTTGTCTCGAAGACTTTACATTTCCAATCCTTTTATTTTGAATGGCTCTGCCTTAGATCTATCCATATTCCTGAGCTGTGTTTAAAGAAATTAAACATGCTGTGATTTGAAAGGGCCTCTATTTCCTGGAGTTTCATTCCTTCATGGATACATGGTATGGCTCCATTAGCATGAAGTTCCCTAGTAGAAAGCGGCTGGAGCATTTGTCACCCCAGGAAGTAGCCCTGGAAGGATGCGAGGACAATTTCTCACTAAAAAACACCAGCCAAGCCGCCTTGCCTGGGACAGCCCTACTCAGCATAGTTCTCTGTGTATCTCACACGAGTCCCTTGCGCTTCTCAGACCATTGCCCTCCATTCTTCATTGTCAGCCCGTGCATAAGTCATTGACGCTACAATGTACAAGGTCAGATATCGATGTTAGCTCATTTTGCAGTTATCCATAATATGCATCTCCATCTAATTTGTAAACTCTTCGATGGTTGCCTTATTCCTTTTTTGTAATTCTTTCCCCTCACCACAGTGCTTAGCTGGGATCGCCTTGCACGAAGCACAGGTTCAGTAACTGTGCCTGATGTTGAAAGTATGCAGATCATAAATAACACTTCAGCACCTGCCTTGTTTGCTGGGTAATCTTCCATTCATTATTAGAAATGCATTCTGGCATTGCATTAAAATTTATTTCTATTTTCTATCGTTCTGTCTTATGGAATCGTTCAAACATGTTTTTTTAAAGGGACAAAATGGCATATGAACCCTTAAGCATACACTCACTTTTGACAATTATGATCCCAGGACAAATCTTGTAGAAACACCACACCTCCACTCGTTGACTTTTTTCTATAACAATTTGAAACTAAGTATGTGAATTTTATCATCTCACTTAAAAAAGGACTTCAATAGGTATCACTGAAATATAAGAACTCCCCCCAAAAAAGCAAAAAAACAACAACCCAACCACATCACCATTATCATACCTAACATTTTAAACAACACCTTCTTAATTCCATAAAATAACTAGTGTTTCTTTTTTTTTCAATTAATTTTAGCCATTCTTCTAGATGTATAGCCATACTTCACTGTTTATTTTTCAATTTTTAAAATATACTTCATTATTTGAAACAGCTTTAGATTTATAGAAAATTTGTGAAGAAAATACAGAATTCTCATACACCCCATGCCGAGATTTGCCTATTGGTAACATCTATTTCATTATGATATATTTGCTAAAATTAAGCAACAAATACTGCTATATTATTATTCACTGAAGCCCATACTCTGTTCAGATTTTCTTTCTTTGTATCTAATGTCCTTTTTTTGCTTCAGGATTCCAGCCAAATTAATATAGCGCATCTGGTCATCCTGTCTCCGGAGCCTCCTCTTGGCTGTGAATTATTCTAAGGATTTCCTTGTTTATGATGAGGTTGGTGGATTTGAGGATTACTGGTCAGTACTTTGCAGAATGTCTTTCTTTTGGGATTTGCCTGGTGATTTTCTCTTGATGAGATTGCAATTTGGGTTTTGGGGAGGAAGGCTGCAAAAGTAAAATGCAGAGCTCACCATATCATTTCCAGGGTGCGTGCTTGCCATACGATGCCACTGATGGTGCTGATCTCGATAAAAAAAGAGGCAGTGCTTGTAAGGTTCTCTGCTGAAGGTCAGTCTTTATTCCCCCCTTTAAAAACTGTATTCTTTGGAAGGAAGTCACTATGTGCGCCCACGCTCAAAGAATGCGGGCTATGCCTCATCTCCACGAGGGCAAGGGATCTGCATGCATTATTTGGAATTCTTCTAAATGAGATGCTTGTCTCTTTCCTCATTTATTTATTCAATCCCTTATTAATGAGTGTGTTTTGTAGTTTGGGTTATATCCAACACCAGTGCATTTATTTTGGTCAGATTGTTCCATCTGGAGTCCCTGAGAGTTCTTTACTTGGCTCCTGGGTCCCTTGGCGTACCTAGTCACTGTGGGTCTTTGATTTTATTCAGCATTTCCTTAATTTCTCACATTACAAGATGCTCCAAACTCACCTTGCACATTTCCTGCTCCAGTCTAGAAATAGAAATTCGTCCAAGAAGCCTGATTCCTTTTACTGGAGAATTAGAGACAGACTAGGGCACTAGGTGTGCTCATTGAGGCTGGGGTATTATTGTTCCAAAGCCCTCTCAGCTGACAGAACCAGGATCCCCGTGTATACTGACCATGCACATGCATGTATCTATGACAGAGCCAGGGAACCTGAGTATATTAACTGTGTACATCCATGTATCCATGGCAGAGCCAGGGAACCTGAGTATACTAACTGTGCACACCCATGCATCCGTGACAGAGCCAGGGAACCTGAGTATACTAACTGTGCACACCCATGTATCCATGGCAGAGCCAGGGAACCTGAGTATACTAACTGTGCACACCCATGTATCCATGGCAGAGCCAGGGAACCTGAGTATACTAACTGTGTACATCCATGCATCCATGGCAGAGCCAGGGAACCTGAGTATACTGTGTACACCCATGCATCCATGACAGAACCAGGGAACCTGAGTGTACTAACTGTGTACACCCATGCATCCGTAACAGAGCCAGGGAACCTGAGTATACTAACTGTGCACACCCATGTATCCATGGCAGAGCCAGGGAACCTGAGTATACTAACTGTGCACACCCATGCATCCATGGCAGAGCCAGGGAACCTGAGTATACTAACTGTGCACACCCATGCATCCATGGCAGAGCCAGGGAACCTGAGTATACTAACTGTGCACACCCATGCATCCATGACAGAGCCAGGGAACCTGAGTATAATAACTGTGCACACCCATGCATCCATGACAGAGCCAGGGAACCTGAGTATACTAACTGTGCACACCCATGCATCCATGTTAGAGCCAGGGAACCTGAGTATAACTGTGCACACCCATGCATCCATGTTAGAGCCAGGGAACCTGAGTATAACTGTGTACACCCATGCATCCATGTTAGAGCCAGGGAACCTGAGTATACTAACCATGTACACCCATGCATCCATGGCAGAGCCAGGGAACCTGAGTATACTGTGTACACCCATGCATCCATGACAGAGCCAGGGAACCTGAGTATAACTGTGCACACCCATGCATCCATGGCAGAGCCAGGGAACCTGAGTATACTGTGTACACCCATGCATCCATGTTAGAGCCAGGGAACCTGAGTATAATAACTGTGTGCACCCATGCATCTATGACCATCCAGGAACCCTGTGAATACTAACCGTGTACATGCATGCATCTATGTCATGACAGAGACAGGGAACCTGAGTATACTAACTGTGTACATGCATGCATCTATGGCAGGTTAGGAACACAGTGTGTACATTAACGCGTGTACGTGCATGCATCTATGACAGGGCCAGGTACCTTGATATATTAATCATGTATATATGTGCATCTATAATAGAACCAGGAAACCTGCAGTATACTAACTGTGTATATGCATGCATCTGTGATAGGCCAGGAACCCTGTGTATACTAACCGTGTACATGCATGCATCTATGACAGAGCCAAGAAACCTACATGTATACTAACCCATGTACTCACATACATCTATGACAGAGCCAGGTACCCTGTGTATCCTGTGTATGTATCTATGACAGAGCCAGGAAAACTGGGTGTTTGCTAACCCATGTACAAGCATGCATCTATGGCAGAGCCAGGAAACCTGTGTAAACTAATAGTGTGCATCATGTATCTATGACAAGAATGCAGTGTGTATACTAACCATGTACATGCATACATCTATGATAGGCTAGGAACACTGTGTATACTAACCGTGTACATGCATGCATCTATGACAGAGCCAGGAAACCTGTGCATTTACTAGCCCATGTATATGCATACACATACATCTATAAATATTTCTAGATATAACCCTCTGTGTCTACATTATGCTGAACATGAGTCATCTGATATCTCCAACTTTAATCCATAGCTATGCAGAAGATTCTAGTCTCCTCTCCTTTCTTATCAGTAAACACCCCCCTCCCCGCCCCGACAGGGAGAAACTTGGCTCCTCTCTCTGCCATACATTTAATTAACTGTTCACTTTCTGTGTACATGTATGGGGCTCTATCAGAATTGCTAGCCCATAACTCCAGAGGAAATAACCTTATCAACTACAGAACAGTGTTCATGCATGGTTTCTTTTGCCTTTAGTCTTACAGACCCCAATTTCTCCAGAGTAAATGAAGTCAGAACCTTTTATTTCTAATACTTTCAGTGAGGTTGTATTACAGCTAAGTTTTCTCATATCTGCATTTTAACGCTGGTATCCCATCAGCTTCCCAAACGATCTTTTTAACTTACACACATTAAAATTCACTCTTGCTGCAAGAAAATTCTATGCATTTTAAGAAATACATCGTGATATGCATCCACTAATACAGTGTCTTACTGAAAAGTGTTACTTTCCTAAACATTCCTGTGTTGTTCCTGTGATTTTAATTTGCATGTCCTTAATATTTATCAATGTTGACCATCTTCTCATGTGCTTCTTTGCCATCTGAATCTCTGCTTTGGTGAAATATATCCAATGTTCCTATTGGATTGTCTGTCTTTTTACTGTTGAATTTTAAGAATTCCTTATATTCAGGGTACTGATGTACCAGTGTCTTTGTTGGGTATGTGGTTTGTGACTATTTTCTCCCACTCTATGCTTATCTTTCATCCTCTTAACAGGTTTTTGCAGAGGAAATGGATTATTATCATTATTATTTTAATAAATTCCAGTTTTTCCATTTTTTCTCTTATGGACCATGGTTTGGTGTCCATCTAAATAAGCGCTTCACCTTAGATGCTGGAGATTTTCCATTTCCTTCCTCTAAACTTTTCATAGCTTTACACTTTACGTTTAAGTCTTGATCCACTTTGCATTGCTTTTGTATAAGGTGTGAGTCTTATATCAAGGGTCCATTTGATTTTCTTCCTCCCTCCCTTCCTCTCTTCTCTCCTCTCCTCTCCTTTCCTCTCATCTTTCTTCCTCCCACAGTTCAATAACTGTGCTTGATATAGAAAGTATGCAGAGGAAGATAAACCCACTGAGACTAGAAGCCTAGATCTATAAATAATGCTTTAGCACCTTGCCTTGTTTTTTTTTTTTGAGAAACTTCCAATCCTTTCTAGGAAACTCTTCAGGTATTATATATAAAAATATAGATTATTGCTAAATGCCTTTAATTTCATTTTCTTACTTATTACCCTGACTAGAACTTGTATCACCATTCTAAATAAGAGTGGTGAAAGCAAATATTCTTGTCTTTTTCCCAATCTTTGGGGAAAAAGCAGTCAGTTTCTTACCATTAAGTATAATGCTAGCTGTAATGTTTTTTTCATCGGTACTTATGATCAAGTTGTGGGAGTTCTGTTTTATTTCTGTTTTCCTGAGTTTTTGTCATGAATAAGTGTTGACTATTTCAATGTATTTTCTGCATTTATTGATGTAATAATTCTTCTTCCTTAGCCTCTTAAAATGATCTATACATCAATGGACTTTTGAATTCTGAGCCAGTCTGGCATACTTGGAATAACGACCACACAATCTTGGTATGCAATTGTTTCCCCACTTGGCCTCTGTTGAAACCAGAGGGGTTGGGGGGTCCTAGTTACTGCTGGACAGAGACAGGGGCCCTGGCACCCTGGGGGGGTGGCTTCATTACTGCTGGGCAGTACTCAACAGCCTGACTCTCTGGCAGCACTTGAGAGGGAGGGTGGGACCCTCGGGCATGGTGAAGCGTGGTGAAGATCCTCTGGGATCTCCACAGGCATTGCATATGGGGTGCCGGGGAGGGCAGTCAACACTGACCAGCAGGATTTTGGGGGTGGGGGGCTTCCTGTCTGTACTCACTGCTGTTTCAATGTCCTCAACCTCTTCATCTCCAGTCAAATAGAAGCTGAGAAAGCAACCTCATTTCCTCTCCTCAACTCCTGGCACCTCTATTCAGTCTGGCTTCTTCTCTGCACCTTTCTGCATCTTCTTATGTTTGTTTTAAACACACACAGGTTTACAGCTGTAGTTAGTGAGACTACAATAGAAGTAGAAGTATCCCAGTTCTATTTCCCCAGAAGTGGGAGTCTCCCAGTTATCACTTGTTTTCCATACAGGTGTTCTTGGCTGGTCCATCATCCTGCCTTTCAATGACATAATGATTCCAGGCTTGCTGCTATCCCTAGACCTTGGAATACTACAGCAGTATTATACTGTTTTGTAGTCACTGGGCTATTTGCCCATTACTTCTTCATCAATGAGACTAGCTTTCCAGTACTTAACTGCTCTGAATTGGAGTGGTAGAATATAGAGATGGTAGATCCAAAAATGTGTCTACTTGGTGCTATCACAAATAAATACCTAAGGCATTATCACAAGAGAACTGGCCATGATGGTCCCACTTAGAATTATGTTTTTTTTAATAATAGAAGGAGTTCTGAGAATGTACATTCTTTCAACTACTTTCTTTCAAATATAGTATGACTCTTACTCCAAACGTGGCATCCCAGCCCTAGGAAAGTAATTAACTTTGCTACAGACACATACGCTATACAAATTCCTCCTTTACCCTTCACTATTTCATATTCATAAAAATCCACAGAAGACAAATAGATTTTACTTCCCTCGTACAGCAAATCAGGAAGCAAAGACAAATAAATTAAGTAGTTGTATTTATAGTTCGACCACTAGTAATTTTAAAATCCCGGTCCAGCACCAAGGCTTTCTTGGCTCAGTTTCTTTCATTCAAACCCTATCTGTGTTCCCCGAGTCCATCTAATGAGGAACCGCAGTATTTCGTCCTTCCATTTGACCAGAAACAGGCCTGATCTGGAGAAGATCACAAGCCTTTAGAGGACAACATCGCTTTACCTTCAAGCTCGTCATCCATTTGGATTTCCAATGGGACCTGCAGAAGTGACACACTCCTTACAAACCGGGACTCTGAAAAACTTGAGAAGTTAGCAAAATGTAAACATTGGGGCCCAATTATCACATTTAATAATGACATAAACCAGATTAGAGGACATAATTTGGGGATTTTATTTTATTCAGTTAGATGACCAATACCAAAACCCAGAAAGAGCCAGCCATGTCCCTAGTAAAGATAAGCCTAGCCCTCAGAAGACCTTCATGAAAAGGCACCTGTCCAGGTAAGTCTTGCAGCCTGATAAATCAAAGGAGGGCATATGCTCTGAGGAGGAAAAATGGGGTTCTGAGTTGACCATGCCCAGCTTTCCTTCCCTAATTTAACAATCATATTCTCCTCTGTCAGTAAAGAGATGTGGAAACTAGAATGGGAAAGTGGCATCTCCTTTCCCAACTGTGTCCACACTCTCTCATCACAGACTGCTCCTCTCTCCAGCCTCATCCCCGCATCCCTCAAGCCTGTTCAGCAGCTGACCTCAGGTAGGTGGTCCAGGTTCTGCTCATGCAGCCTTCCCAAGCCTTCCCTTGTCCCCGAGAGTGAAATAATTCATCTCCTCCCTGGGACCCCTGTGGCATGCCATGGTGATAATGGAAATAACACAGATATATGGTGTCATGTGAAGTAGATCGCCCTGAGTTTCCATTTTACCATCTCACTTGCTAGACTAAGAACTATGTAAGAGTAGACATTCTCTCTTTAGTTCTTGTGCACAGTACAAGGGCTGGAACAGAATAAATGCTTGAAATCATTTGCTGAGTTAATGAGTAAAAGAAAGGAAAAGGGGAGGAAAGAGAGAGGGAGAAAAAATACCGAGGCTTAATTATCATCTTCTGATTTCATCCTAAATTGAACACTCAGTTTTCTCAGCAGGGGAGACAGATTTTCATGGAATCATTACCATTTTCTCCAGTTATACCCTCTGCAATCATCTGTATGTAGACGAGAGTAGGGCTGTGAAACTGCAGGGATGCTTTACAATTCTGTAGACCCCTTCAGAAGTTAAGATTCGAACAGTAGAAAGAGCAACAGGGTTTGATGTCCAGAAGTTTACGATAAAATCTCCTCTGAGTCTCCGACTAGCTATTAGCATCTTGGGCATTCTAGGTAACCTCCTTGAGGTTTCTTTTCAGTACCTACAAAACTTGGATAGTATTTTGCCTGCAGGCCTGATGTGAGACTTAAATGAGTTTGAGATGTGTCTGCAGCACCTAGCATGCTCCTTGGCATACAATCAGTGCTCAGAACATTTATTTCCCCCAGCAACCGATGCTTTCTCACGAGTATACCTTCTATCAAAGCTCCTTCCACACCCACCAGGACCTCTAATTTTGGAGTCATCCCCGCTGCACAGGTGCTAGGTGGTAGTTCCCTGACGAGGCTGCAGCAGGGCTTCACAGAAGCCCCTGCCCCCTCAGGGATATATTCTCCCAGCTCTGGACTTGCATCCTGCACCAAAAGCAGAGATATAGTGAAATACTGAATGCAACTTTTTTTTCTGCTTTCCTCTAATGTGACTTATTCCTCGGGATTGATGGAATGGTGGTTTTCTTCTCCTTACGTCATTGTTTCTTCTTAGGAGACAAATTCAATGCTGACAGGAAAATAAAGTTGTATTTATGTGCTGCAGACGGGGCAGCCCATTGGAAGTGGTGATGGCAAGGGTAGCCCCAGATCTAGGCAGGGCAAAAAGCAGGACACTTGGGACGTGCTCACAAGGAGAGGCACACACACGCATGGAAAGGTGCCTGCACTCGGGAAGCTCTCACAGGAAGACGCATACACACATGGAAATATCCATTATCTGGAGAAGGTCTCACAGGGGAGACACACACTCATGTGTGGATATATGTGTCAGCTCAGGAAGCTCTCAGAGGGAGAGGCACAAACATACACATGTGAAAAAGCAGCGCACTTGGGAAACTATCACAGGGAGAGGCACACACACGTGTGGATATGTGCATGTATGTGGGAACCTCACACAGGGAGAGGGACACGTGTATGTGTGGAAATGTGCATGCATTTGGGAAGCTCTCACAGGGAGAGGCACATGCAACAAGTGGAAATACGCATGCACTGGGAAGTTCTCATGGAGAGAGGTGCACACACAGATGGAAATGCGTGTGCACTAAGAAAACTCTCAGAGGGAGATGCACGCATGTGTGTGCCCTCGAGAAACTCTCAAAGGAAGAGATACACACAAGTGGAAATGTGTGTGCACTTAGAAAACCCTCACAGGTAGAGGTACACACACACGTGGAAATGTGCAAGCACTCAGGAAGCTCTCAAGGGAGAGGTACACACACGTGCATGGAAATGTGTGTGCACTCAGAAAGCCCTCACAAGGAGAGGTACACACATGTGGAAATGTGCAAGCACTCAGGAAGCTTTCACAGGGAGAGGCATACATGCATGTGGAAATGTACATGCAATCGGGAAGCTCTCACAGGGAAAAGCAAACACAACAAGTGGAAACACACAAAAAAAGCAAACACAACAAGTGCATGCACTGGAAAGCTCTCACAGAAGGAGGCATACACATGTGCATGGAAACATGCATGCAGTCAGGAAGCTCTCAAAGGGAGAGGCACACACGCATGTGAGTAACTATGTATGTGCTCAAGAAGGATGAGGCACACATAAGTACTCAGTAAGCTCTCACATGGAGTGACACACCCACATCTGTCCATGGAAAGATGTGCGCACTTGGGAAGCTCCCAGAAGGAGAAGCACATGTGCACATGGAAAAGTCCCTGCACTCAGGAAGCTCTACACTCAGAGAGGAACACGTCATGTGTGCAAAGGTGTGTGCACTTGGGAAGCTCTACGGGGAGAGGCAGACATATGCACATGAAAATATGTGTGCAGTGGGGAATCTCTCACAGGGAGAGGCACAAACAAGCACGTAGAAAGGTGTGTGCCCTCGGGAGGTCTGCAGAGAGAGTAACAAACACGCATGGAAATGTACATGCACGCAGGAAAGCTTTCACATGGAGTGGCACACCCACATAAAGAGGAGCACACACAAGCTTGGAAATGTGCATGCACTCGGGAAGCTGTCATAGGGAGAGGCATGCACATGCTTGGTAAGTTGTGCACACTCAGAGGTCCCACAGGAAGAGGCACACGTGTGTGTAGATGGGTGTGCACTCGGGAAGTTCTCACAGCTAGAGGCACACACACATGCTTGGAATTGTGCGTGCACCCAGGAAACTCTCACACAGAGATGTACACATGCATGGTAAAGCGGTACACTCGAGAAGCTCTCACAGGGAGATGCACAGACAAATATGGAAATTTTTGCACACTTGCAGAAGCACTCATAGGGAGAGGCACACCTGCATAGACACGTATGTGCACTCATAGAAGCTCTCACATTTGAGGCACACACGTGTGGACATGTGCGAGCACACAAGAAGCTCTCACAGGCAGAGGCACACGTGCATCAAAACATTTGTGCACTCAGGAAGTTCTCACAGGGAGAGGCCAACACACACACACACATATATACACACATACACAAACACACATGGAAACTGAAAAGAAATTTACAACATCAATGGTTTTGTCCAATCTTTATTTTATTTTCTGCTGCTCTGTCATATTTGTTTCCATGGCGACCTCGGAAGCCATCGATACAACGTGGAACTGATTTCAGAGAAACCAGTCAAGCCGAAGCAGCGTTCCCTCAGTGCTGGGGTGGTGCGGCTCAGCTCCCTGGAGCTGCCCCACGGCTCCAGGTCTAACATCTGAACACGGAACAGAAGTGTCCTTTCACCCAGAAGAAAGAGATATTCCCAATGCTCTTTAGCTTTGTGATTGCAAAATCAGCAAAAGGAGAAAAAGACTCACAAAATCCATGCGACCTTGCTTAACTTGTAAGACAAAATTTCCCCAAACAAATCAATCGTTCTTTCCATCAGGGAAAACTCAGATGGCTTAAGGGCCACAGTCAGAACCGAAGATGAGAAACTGGAACGGGGTTCCCGGGCAGGCAGACAGAGAGCACGCAGTTGGCAGAGTGTCGTGTAACCTGTGATCGCTGCTAGAGACTGCACACGTATGCATATGAGTATTTATGAATGCATTTACCAAGTTACTCCATAACTGTGGTCTGACAGAGGCTGTAGATTCTTACATAAATAAGTCGTGTCTCAAGCCTTCAGATGTTTACTTTATCAAAAATAGATCATATTGCTTCTCAGCCTTTTGGCTAAGATCAAGTGTAGTATCTGTTCTTATCAGTTTAATATCTGATACGTCCTCTATCTGAGGACAGTATATTAAATGGAATTTTGAAGCTGGGAGATGGAATAGGAGCTTGCTCCGTCCACTCTACGCAGCCACCTGGTATTGCAGTACTTTCAGGAACGGTGCACCCCCCGGGGGAACAATAAATGTGTAAAAAATCAGAAAAAAAAGAATAGATCGTAAATGAAAAATGATAATATGTATGGAAAGTCAACTGACAACAATATGGGAATGCAGCAAAAATTATTAATCCATTTCCTTAATTTTGGCTAAGGAAGGGGATGAGGGGCACAGCACTGGAGGATATCACAGAAAGTTCTGAAAGGTGATAGAGCTGGAGCCCAGTCTGAAAGGAGAGACAAGCCTGCAATCAACAAGGACATACTATGAACTGAGAAGCAGCTGGAGTCAGGACAGGTAGAAGCAGGCAGGAGGAAGGTGTGAGGTGGAGAGAGATGGACAAGGAGCAACATCTAAGAGTTTGTATGCCAAGAATCAAGATGATAGGTAAGGACTGAAACTCCATTGCATGCCAAAGACATCACCCTATTTGCCTACTAGCCACGCTCTCCGGTGGCCCCTGGCCAGGCAGGATGAAGGAAGACAGCCAGCCATGCAGGCTCCGAGGCTGTCAGACAGACCCTACCAAGGAAGATGACACCCCTGGGGCATGTGAGGTGGATTCACGAAGCCTCTGCAGTCGATGCTTGCCTTTCTGAATGTTCTCAGGCTCAGGGTGAAAACTAAAAATTTTATATTCAAATAAAAAGTTCTATTTATGCCAGATACATTTGAGAAGAGCAGTGAAGGAGAACTGGGCTTCCCAGGTACTAAAACATCATGAAGCTCTAATAATTAAGATAGTGTGGAGACTGGCCCCAGCACCGTAGGATCAACAGTGCCATCCTGACCAAAACGGGGAAAAGAAGTGTAACAAATAAGGTATCAGTGGCTGAGAGAGTTCAGATAGAGTCAAGAGGCTACTCTGGAGGTTACTCTCATGCAAGCTTCAGTTAGACATTGCTACTGTTATTATTTGCCAACCCCCCACCAAAACCATTCCTGCCAATCCTAATGAATACCTAGGGTAATATATAAGATTCTACAAAGGTTCCATGCACTAGGGTAACTTCCCAGAAGCCTACAACCTCCAGATGGGTCCCTGGACCAGAAAAGCCCTGAAATACAGAGGGCTTATCTCCCAAACAACAGCTAGTTCCATACCCCCTATCCCATATTACTGACGGTCCCTTATGACATGATAAAGGTAGAATGGCCATAGCCCAAGTACCCCTAAAGAGTGAGAGAAAGATCAAAGGTGGAGTTATACAAAGAAGGTCTGGTTTAACTAATGAGTATGAGTGCTGAATCAATATATTGATATTTCTTTTAGTCTCCAGTACCTTAGAGCAGCTAGAAGTAAAACCTAAAATTGTGGAATTGTAACCCATACAAATTCTGAAATCTGTTCTGCAACTACTTGTTGCATTTACTTTGAAATTTTTAGGTTTTTTTTTCGTATATATGTTATTTTTAATGAAGAACCAAAGAAGAGAAAAAAGAGTATGATAGAGAAGATAGGATTTAACAAAGGAATATGACTGCTGAATCATTATATCGATATTTCTTTTGGTCTCCAGTGTTTTGGAGCAGCTAGAAAAAAAATGAAAAATCTTGGAACTATAACCCATACCAAACTTTAAAAAACTGCTGTATAACTACTTGTTAAAATGCACTTGGAAATTTATTGCATATTTTGTATAAAAGAAAAAAAAGTGTGGAGAATATTGAGGAAATCAGAGCAGTGGGGTATAGAAAGTCCAGAAAGAGAGCAAAATTACCCTTTTGAAAAAAATAACATAAAATTCCTAATTTATGACCAAGTTAAAGATCTCCATAGGAAACATAATCTCAAAAGAAAATATATGTGAAAAACGCCTTCTGAACTATTTTGCCAAAGACCCAAACCATAAACACAAACATTAACACATTTTAAACAACCTTCTGTTATCCATCAAAAGATGCCACAACTGAAATTGAAAGATAATGAACTGAGATAAAGTGTGGGGCATTCATGGCAGTAGAAGAGTTAATACTCTTAAGAGTTATAGCGCTTTAATACAATCATATGAAAAAGATAACACCCTCATGGAAAAAGAGGCAAAGGATGTGTACAGGAAAAAGTGTAAGAGTTCCAAATATACAATACATGAGATAAAATGTTCAATCTCAATAGAAAGATTGACAAAGATGAAAAAACTTACTGCTGTGGTTGGAATACCATTGGCTTTCCCATATGATACTTTGTGTCAAAAACCATACTTTTGGGTCCATAAATTCCATTGTCAAGCACCTGTCTAGTAATAGCACAAAATAATGTGTATTTCGGTGTTGCTTATAAATGCAAAATTTGGAAAGAATCCAAACTCTCCAACAATGTAACTTCATTTAAACTAAGGTGCATTGACACCACAGGATTTTGCACAGCAGTCTAAAAGGAAAAGGCTCGTGCATATGCCACAATATGGAAAACTCGTGTTTATAGGAGAGCAGCGTGCCACCTCTGGGGAGGCAGGATCTTCTTGGGGTAGGATGGCCATACCCCAAATACCCCCAAAAAGAGTGAGAGGGGGGCCTCCACCGCTGAGAGCAACTGACCCATGGCAAGGACCAGTGAGAGCAACCAAGGGATCGAGAAGCAGAAGAAAGCCAGGTCCTCATTCCCGCAGTGGCTGAGAGCTGGGGTCTGTCAACCTCCGATATGAGCTTGGCAGTAGGGGCTTCCCCAAACCTGCAGAAGAAAACCCAGCCCTCCGATGCCTTATAAGACCTTAAGCAGCAAACTCCAGTGAGCCCTCCTGGACTTCGGACCCACAGAATTATGAAATAATAAATGGATGTTGCCCAAAGTCACTAAGTTTGCGGTAATTGGTTCACAGCAATATGTTTTATATTAAGTAAAAAAAATAAGCAGGTGACAAAACAGCATATCCTCTGCGATCTTTGTTTGTTTATTTACATATTCATGTATTTATAAATTTGCACAGAAAACCAGATGGAGGTATATACATAATAATACTAACAGTGGGTTTGGGGTTGATGAGTTGAATTAAATTGAAAAATTTAACCACTAGACATCTGGAAAATCTAATGATCTGTTCTTTTCATGGGCTAAAATGCATGAAATAAGCTTGGTCATCCTTCAAGGTTTTTTCTATGCCATCTCTTCCAAGAAACCTTTCCACACCCGCAAATACACACAGCACACACACAATGCATGTGCACATGTACACACACATACTCATGCACACACAATCCACACAGCTGGAATCAAGCTGTCCTTGCTCCTTGCTCACAGGACAACCTAGCTCTAGCTTTGGGATCAGGCAAATACACGCTGGAACCCTGACTTCGCTAATTTAACCACTTCTCCTGACTTCAGCACCTCAGCCCTGCAGTGAGAATGAGAACCCTCCTGGGTGGTCGCTGTGAGGAGGCAGGGAAGCGGCACCACTGCTGGTGAACAGCAGAGAGTCTGCACGCCAGGTTCTCTGATGCCAGCTCTTCCCACATTTGTCAGCTGAGCTGTTACATTTGCTTCCCCGCGGTTTCTGTAACTACGTATTAATACTTCCAGGCGCCCAGCACAGTACCTAACACCTTCCTGGTGCTTAGCCATTTCTGGCTCAATTAATGCATGAATAAGTAAAATCAATTTGGCAAAATGGAATGTTCTTCTGGTGTCAAGGCAGGCTGCAGTTACAGAGACTGCCACGGGATGTCAGTACCAAGAGGGAAGAGCAGCACTTCAGGAAACTTCTGGACCCTTAGCCCCTTTCCACTCCCAGGGCTCCAGCTATAACATGCAATTGCAAGACTGTAAAGGCAGAAATAAGCTGCCAGGAGTTTGCACACTCTTTCCTAGTTCACTGTGGATCAATGCCTTCAAAACGCCTCGATTTACAGAGAAACCAATCCTGCTGAGCTGTGGCTCAAACGAAATACAGACCTGTGAGACTTCATGTGGAGCAATCCCATGTGCACAGTCCTTTGCCTATCCTTGCCTTAAATCTGCATCTCTGGGTCTGGGTGGAGAGGACACCTGATAAAGAAAGCACACAGAGGGATGTGTGACGGTGGCTCAGTGGCAGAATTCTCACCTGCCATGCCAGAGACCTGGTCTCGATTCCTGGCACCTGCCTGTGCCAAACAAACAAACAAAAAAATATGCAGAGTCAAATTCTGATTCCTCTACTTACCATATGTGTAAGTTTCTCAACCTTTCTGAGCTTCATTTTCTCATATGAAACTATAAATGAGAAGAATATATAAAGATAACAGATACAATGCTGTAACCACAGAGACTTCAACAAAACAGCCTCTCCAAAGGCCAGATCCCAGAGTGTCCTGGAATCAGAAGGAAAGATTTTCTCTGCAATTCTGGAAGAAGCTGGGCACTGAGCCCACATCTGTTTGGCCTGAGGCACTCCTTCTCTGACAGGCCCACGAGCTTTCGGAATAAGACTTGCTTTGATGTGACCCCCACAGAAACGTTCCCTTTCAATAACAGCTTCTGTTGAGCACAAGGATTGCTTCTCACCAGCCTCAGAAAAAGGGTTTTAGATGTCATTTTCTCCCTGGTTTCCTGTGGTCTCCATATAATCTCCAAGCAAAGCGTTCTGGGCTCATAAAAATGTCTGCAGTCCGTTTCTCATCTGACTTAATGATGTTTTCTAGTGCTTGGCATTAGCATCTTTTCTCCAGGGAAAATGCTGTGAGATTAGCTTTCCCCTTCCCCAAAATGGCCAGTGCCAACAGCCCAGGAGCAGGACCCAGAGCTGATTTTTCTCTTCCCACAAAGAGACATATCCTCTTAGATGCGGGAAATATACTCCACTTCCAGTGACCCCAGGCAGAGTGGTCTTTTTTGGGAAGGGACCCCCGCTCAAGGACCCTCTGCAAAGGGTGGTCACACTGCCATTCCTAGGCCTGCAGGGGGAGCGGATTAAAGGAACTGAAGAAAATAACATTATTTAGCATCCCTAATGTGTAAGAGGCTCTATGATTTACATGTTATAGATGAGAAGATCGTATTTTGGAAAGAAGCAAGTTATTGAGTTCCAAATATGTACTTGCTTCACTCGATCAGGCCACTTAGAGACTGTTCTAGTTTGCTAGGTGCAGGAATGTGATATACCAGAAACAAAACAGCATTTAAAAGGGGGAATTTATTAAGTTGCAAGTTTACAGTTCTAAGGCTGTGAAAATGTCCCAATTAAAGCAAGTCTATAAAAATGTCCAAATGAAGGCACCAACAAGAGGTTACCTTCACTCAAGAAAGGCCAATGGAGTTCAAGTTTCCTCTCTCAACTGGAAAGGCACATGGCGAACATGGTGACATCTGCTAGCTTTCTCTCTAGGCTTCTTGTTTCATGAAGCTCCCCCGGGGGTGTTTCCTTCTTCACCTCCAAAGGTCTGTGGCTGCTGCGTGGGCTCCCGTGGTTCTCATGGCTCTGAAGCATTTTCCAACATGTTTCCTTCTTAAAGGATTCCAGTAAACTAATCAAGCCCCACTGGGAATGGGTGGAGTCACATGTCCCTCTAATCAAAAGTTAATACCCACAATTGGGCATGTCACATCTCCATGGATATAATCTAATCAAGTTTCCAACCTGCAGTGAGAACGGGGATTAAAGAAACTGCCACCTCCACAAGGTGGATCAGGAATAAAACATGGCTTTTCTAGGGCACACAATCCTTTCAAACCAGCAGAGACCAATAGGCGGAAAACACCCCAAGCACAAATAGCAGCGGAGGCACACATCAGCCTGGGATCATTGGTTGGGGGACTGTATGGAGGGCATAGCAAGCAGAGTGCCCAGAAGAGTCAAGGCACATGTAGGTCAGTTCTTGGCAGCCCCCTGTGGGAGCAGGACCTTTCCCTCCCTCGCCATCTTCCCTGAGCACCTGCTCTATGTGGGACCTCTATGTGGCTAGCTCCAGCTTGTAGTAGCTGTAGGAATGGCTTTTTTTCTGGGTTGTGAGGAGGCCAGTGTGAACAACCACCAATTCCTGCCTTCCAGAGGCTCACAATGTCATGAGAATAAAAATGCATGAACAATGAGTTGTAACAAAAATGATGCATTGAGTCCATCAACATTTGTAGTCATTATTATAAAGGCAATTCTTGAACCAATGCCCCTGAGCAATGCAAGGTGTTATTAAGAGAGTGGAGTATGGGAACCCTGCATTCTATATGTGATTGCTCTGTAAACCCACAACTTCTCTAATAAAGAAAAGCAATCAAAATGATGAGGATTTAGAGAAAAGTGAGACCAAGGTGGCGCAGGGCAGGGAGACTTACCCACCCACTGGCTGAGGTTTCTCTGGCCAACAGATCTTTCCCTCCAAGTCACCATTGGCTAAAGAAGCCACGGCTGCCCCCTTTTGGGGTCATCTTTGGTTTTATGCAACAGAAAAGTGCTTCTGATATTTTTGATTTTGCATTTGAACTTCAATGGTTGCAAAACTACTCTCCAGGGATCAAAAACAACCGCTTTTAAAGACAGCTTCCTCCATCTAGATCTTCAGATTCCTAACCCCTAAAAACGGGGTAAAAATCCACTATTGAGGATTTCTTTTTTTGTTGTTCTCATTTTGGGGAGAGGGGACTATGAAGATGGTCTTTGTAAGCTGTCCAGTGCATGGGGGGAAAGCACTGTAAGCAGAGGGAGGCTGGCTCAAGCATTCTCTCCCTCCCACCCCTGCAACGCTATCTGATACAGATGTGTTGTGATCTAAATAACCCTGTGAGTAAAGAACCTAAACCCTACAGTTCAGCCTCTTCTCAACAGCAGCTATCTTCCTTCCTCCATAGCAATCAGCTGTCGGCTTCATTGCCCCGCCTTCTGCATTGCGAATGATGCTTATTTCTCCTTTCTGTCCTTGAACCCTCTTTTCCCATCTGCCAGGGATCGCTTTCAGCAACTCTAACATGAGGAGGTGAGGGTAAAAAATCTTCTCCTGCAGGTGGAGAGATGAGACTTCTTATTCCCCAGTATCTTTTTTTTTTTCAGAATTCCTCCTTTTCTCCACCCCTCCCCCCTTCCAATTATGGTACATCTGGGTGCCTAAATCCTGCTCACAGCTGTGCCGACGCCTTCTCCACTCTTCCCATCTGCCTGTTTGTTTTTCTTGGTTTTAGTTTTCAGTCTGCTATTTTGTATAAGCAAAATTATCCTTTCATGTCTTACCCATTTGGGCTGTTTCCTCTGGATATTATGAACAGTAGCATCTGTGGTGCTTGTCTCCTAATTGCATTTCTAGCCTCCTAATAGGCGGGGTGAGCAGGCATTTGGGGCAGCCGTGTGGAGGTTTCTGCGCCCTGCA
Source organism: Myrmecophaga tridactyla (assembly GCA_004026745.1). Taxonomy (NCBI): domain Eukaryota; kingdom Metazoa; phylum Chordata; class Mammalia; order Pilosa; family Myrmecophagidae; genus Myrmecophaga; species Myrmecophaga tridactyla. Next base: position 41,786 of record PVIY010007203.1, read on the forward strand.
TGCTGGGCTCCTCAGAGCTTCTAAAGCTTCCTGATGTGGTTCTTTGAGCCCAACTTGCTAAAACACTGCAGAACGCTGTGCCGTAGAGGGGAGATGAAGACAGATTGAGACAAAGCTCCTGGGCATGTTTTATTTCTGATAAATGAGTCATTGGAACTCTAAGGAGCTGCGCATCTCTCAGTCTCCTGTTCTGCAGACATTTCAGTGAGGGCAGATCTTCAGACTTACAGGACCTGGGAGAACAAAGACCACAGGACTGAGGCTCAAGTAACCTGGGTTTGAGACCTAGTGCCGATACTAACTTCTGGGTGTTCTTCACCCTACTTTTCCAGTCAGTTAAATCAGTAGCTGGAATAGACAGCTGGTATGTGAGCATGATTGGCTCAATCAATTAAGTAATCACTGGGCCATTATGTTAGGAGTCAGAAAAACTATTGAATACAATTGAATATGGCCCCTGTCCTAAAGAATTCAGTCCAATAATGGGGGAGACAAATGAGTGTGCAGATGATCTTATGTATTAGCATAAAATCATGAAAAGTCCTCTGCACAGGGGTCAACAAACCTTCTGCATAAGGAGCAAAATCAATCTTTTAAGCTGTGCCCCTCCTGTGCTCTAACGCAACCACGCAGCTCTGCCATGTTATCATAAAAGCAGTCGGTAGACAAGAAGCAAACAAATGGGCATGGCTGTGTTCCAATAAAACTTCATTTACAAAAGCAGGTAGTGGGTGAGTTTTGGCTCACAGGCTGTAGTTTGCTCACCACTGATCTATTCACAAAAGAAGCTCATGGAAGTTCATCCCCAGTAGCTTCTCGTGTAGCTTATAGGAAGGCGATGTCTATGGCATGGCCTCAAGATATAGCCCCTGCTCCCTCCCGGTATGGCTTGAATGCCTCTCCCTGCTGTTCCTCACTCTTTCCCATGAGCTGTGAAGGGTCTCTTGAGCCCCATGTCCTCCCTCTTGTAATGCACCACTTCTCACGCTGTGCTCCTTGCTCCACGTGTCTCCTTCCTCACCTGGTGAAGTTGTTTTCATCCTTAGGAGAGCAGCTACTGCACCACCTTCACAGAAGCTTCCTGGATCCTCCAAACCTGGCCCCCTCCTGAGCATTCCTGGTCTCCCAGAACCTTCTGGGACCTTCACAGGCCCTATCACAGTTGTAATTCCTCATTTTATCTTATGATTGCATCCTGTATTCTATCTCTATCCCTCCTTATAACATGTAAGCTCCAAGAGATGAGTGCTCCCAAATATCTTATTTGCTTTTTACAGTTGTCCTTTTAGCATTGACAACAGAGCTTAAAACAGAATAAGCCCTCAAGAACTATTGCTGCACAGATGGATGAGTGAAAGAATGCTCTAGAAGGGGCACGCAGGTATGAGTTGATGCAACCAGGATGAGGTGGCCATAGCTGGGAGCGTTTCCAGAGCACGTGACAGCCTTAGGTGGAATTTGAAAGACAAATAGGCAGACACCAGGGCTGCATGAGATATTCCAGCATAAAAGACATAGCTTTAGTCTTTTACGCTATTCTTTTCTCTCACCAAATCCCCAATGTTTAAGATACTTTTCCTCTCAGTTATCATACTGCTTCCTTTTTAACATTGAATAACAAACTTAAATGTCTTTTTCTTTTTCCATAAGGGCCAACCAATTTGTAGTGATCACCATAATGTAAATTGAGGACATTGGTGACTTCATCTGTCCTTCCATTTTCCACCCCATTGTGAATACCTACATCGCATCACCTACGCTTTTCCACTCCCAATAATATTCAAGCAACAAGAACATCTATATTTGTCCAAAAGTTAATTCTACCTGCTTACCCTGACATGATTATATCACATATATTGATACTTAATCTTTAAAACCATGACCTACCGTTCACTGCTTGGCCTGGATGGACCCAATGTCATGATTGATGGTGTTCTCCAAAGGTGGACATTGCTACTAACAACAGTAAGTGGATTCCACTTCCTTAATTTGCATCATTTATTAGCATGCAACAACGTAGTCCATTTCATATATGAACCAGGGCTTTCTTATGTATTTCCTAACCCTTCCCCGTACCCAAGGTTCCCACTTGCTTTTTTTCTTCTTACCTTATTATCATCTACTTGCATGATCCAATGCTCATTTCCCCCCAGGTCCTCAGTCATACTTCCTATCCATTGCTTCCACCACTGTGTTCTTCTGAGACCATCCCTTCCTCACTACCCACTGCTCTCCACTTATCAACCTTTCAACCTTTTCCAATCTGGTTTGTTGCTTCCTGGCTTTATGCTAGCATTCTGGGACTTCCCTTATTGTCCTTTTGGGGTGTAGCCACAGTTTCTTTTCCTGGATGCCTCCCTCCATTTCCTGGAACAGACCCTCAGGTAAATCACTAAAGGGCAGTATAGAAGTATATATTTGATCACTTCTTTGTCTGAAATGAAAACATCTTCATATCCCACGCTGATAGATAATTTGGCCCATATGTCAGTTATGATGCATTCTGCTGCATGTGACAAGCCATACCCTCAATGGATTGACCCATAAAGGTCTCTAATTATCTGAAATAACAGGAAGCCTGGAGGTAGGTGGTACCAGGCTTGGCGCAGTGGCTAAACAATGTTATCAATGACCCAGGCACTTTCTATTATTCTATTTGGCCATCCGTAGCAAGTTGGGTTATTACCACATGGTCACGAGATGGATGACATAAATCCTAGCATAATATCCTTAAATAACTGAACTTGAGTCAGGAAAAATGGCTGCAAGGAAAAAGAGACCTTCCTGAAGAGTTCCAACCTTAATCAAAAAAACAAAAGTCTTGTTCGGAAGGCTCCAAAGACTTATTGGAACAGCAAGTTCTGATACTTCGTGCAATCAATAACAAAGGGGAATGAATTTATCACAGTTGATTTAGACCAATAATGACTCGTTATCCATACCTGTGGGAGGGGTCTTCCTCCTTGGCAGGTTCCTGCTCAGATAATATATAGCAAGCCTGGGGAAGTGCTTGCAAATAGGAGAAGGAAAAATGGCTGAGCAGGAACCACCATTTTCCACCAAAGCTAATTCTAGTGTCCTATATGGAAAATTGTTTTCCTCAGAGCTACAGCAGGATAACTCCATTGTGTTCAAGTGTCTTTTGTGTTGCGAATGAGAAATCAGAAGTCTTGTCATATTCATTCCTTTCTATAATATTTTCAGAATCTTCTCTTCATTCCAGTGTTTTGAAATTGCATGAAGTTGTGTCTAATTGTGATGTCTTTTGGTTTTTACTTGCACTGCTCAACTTTTAAAAATTATTAAATAGGCAATTTATTCAAAGTCATAGAGTCAGTTGATTGTTAAGCCAAACTGAGACCTATTTCTAACTAGTACTGTAATCCTTGCCTGCTTCATTTCATGGTCCCATTTCCCACAAGACATTGTCAGTTCACTTGCAACCTGGACTCTGACCTTTGCCCTTCCAAAATCCTCTCCGCCAGTTGAACTCAAATGTGGTAAGTTGCTGATTGACTTATGCTAATGATGCCCCAGCTGATGCTCTCCCTGCCTTACGTCCTTCTCAGTTTTCTGACCTGACCCTCCCATTCTCTCTACTTCCCATTCCGCGGGTCAGATGGGCCCCAGGGTCCCCAAAGAGTGGGGAAGAAGATGAGAAGTAAGAAGGCAAACTGAGAGGGATCATGTCCCTTCTAAGCACAAACACATTTCACTGGGGATCATTTATTTTGCTTTAGTTCATATTATGTTCCTGATCTTTATCTTGCTTTATCAGTATAACAGTTGTGATTTTAAACCACCAAGTTTTGGTATCATTTGTCAGACAGTGATAGAAACTGATGTTACACATGTATGTGTACACACACACACACACACACTCTCGCTCTCTCTCTCAAGATAGCAGTGGACACCATAAAAGGAGAAAACAGTGAGAGAAGAGGAATCCAGAGGGTGCAAGCTGCTGTCCTAGTACATGTTAAAAATCTGCTCAGAGCTCAAACCAATATGGACCATCATCTATAGTCAGAATCCCAAAAGAGCAATACCCTCAAGGAATGGATAAAACTGAAAAAAACAAAAGCCTTAAGGGAGTATAAGAGCACTAAAGTGGGAATAGGAAGTCTCACCTCTAAACGCCATCCTGCTCACTCACCATGCCTATATTTCCCAGAAGAGCTTGCCCAAGGCTATGTTGAATGAACAAAATTCTAAACTGATGCCCTCATGCCTCAGATGCCTGCCAGTGGAAAGACAAACTTTGTCTAGTGGAACAAACCTTAAGACCAGTCTCAAATAACTTGAAAGATAATGGCAAATGTCTTGGGGACACTGCCTTTCTCTTTGCTGAGCTCATCCTGGACTGTATTTTGAGATGATGTCATTTGCTATTTTGCCTCCATGATTTGGCACATGTTATTTCTCTACCTAGAATGCCCTCACTTCTTCTGTTTTGAGTAATTCTATTCTTTTTTTAATAAGTTTCCCTTGACCTATCATCTCCTATGTCTCTCTTTTTGCTTTATGACTACCACTAGAAGTCATTGCGTTTTCTTCTGTGCTCTTATGGAACTTTATTCTTTCGGATAACTCTTGGCCTCACAGTTTTCCCTCTTCACAATTGGAAACTCCTTGAAGAAAAGATGAATGACTCATTAAAGTCATCCTCCCAGACATCTAACACAGATTCTCATATACAGAGGAAACCCTGTAGGTCTTCACTGGATATAATGTACATGCCTATTTTTAATCCAGAACTAAACTAAAAGCTAACTCAGACTCAGTGTCTCTTGCCATTACATAGGAAGCTTCCTGTGTGGGCCACAGGAAGAAAATCAAAGTAGATGGCCGCTCCAAGCTTCCCACATTCTTCAAGTCATGCTACACTGAGTAAAGGTCTCACAAGGCTTTGGCAATACCCATGTGTCTTTCTTTAACAACCAGAAATTATGAGGCCTGGACAGGATGCAAACTGTTCTCAGTCAGCTTGGGAAATGGCCAAGAGAACACGAGGAGAATGAGAATGACCCGTTTAGTCTTTTTTCCCTCTTGCCTTTGGGAAGCAATGGCAACTTTGATGAATATCAAATATTTAAGGAGTACACAGAACTCAAGTGAGTGGATGGCCTTATTAACTGGCCAGAGCAACTAGTGGAGGTGGCCCACCAAAGCTGTTTTCTTCTGGGTGTCTTCAGTCTTCAGAAGCTCTCAGGACATGTGAGGCAAGAGGTCCCACCACTCCTCGGTAAGAAATCCACCTCAGGGTCCTCTGGCCACATGGTCTCTGGTGCCTAGACTTATGGTGGGAAGACTGTGGCATGGACTGGCTATGTTCCCCATGCTATTTAGAAGTGACAGTGAAGATAGAAGTATAGAATTTAGACCTGAAAACTGGCTGGGCAGGGAGATAAAAATTTGAATAGGGCATGTTCTAGGCAATCCACAAGTTTAGAGCCTAGATGGAGAATAAGCACATCCATGAGTAATTCCAAGTTAGTGTATTGTTAACAGGGGACACCCGAAGAAGTATCATCTAACCTTAAACTAAGAAAGTGTGTTAGGGGGTCAGGACTTCCAGCCTCACCCAGACCTACAGGTAAGGGTCTGCATTTTGACAAGATCTCATGCGTCTTCTTTCATATTGAAATGGAGGCACACTCATCTGGAGCAGTGGTTGTAACCCAGCTTCACTTTGGAATCACATGGAAAAATGTTGAAAATATACAGATTGGCCACACCCTTAGATATTCTGAACTAATTGGTCTGGGTGAGGCCCAGGCTTAGATGTTTTAAACCTCGCCACTGGTGGTTCTCACGTGCAACCATGATTGGGAAGTACTGATCTCAGGAAGGGATGTGGAAGCCCTGGGGGGAGGGGGGTCACCAAAGTCCAGGTGTGCTGACTGCTGCCGAGGACTCTTTTTGGGTCACAGCATGCTCCCAGACCTGAAACACATTCCCAAACATCTGACATGGCTCTGAAGCTCAATTCGTCTTTCTTCATTGTGAGCTAAATTTGGTTTCTTTCTCGGGCCATTCAAACCAACCAAAACACCCAGCACAGCAACGGAAAGTAAGAGTTTGCCATTTTCCAGGCATGAAGTTTAAGAATTCACTAAATAAAATACACTTCTCCCACATGTGAAGTACCATGCAGGTACTTGGGCCAGGGAAGCAGGGCCAACAGAGAAGAATCTGAAATGATTTGTCCATTTGGTGTGCCCCCTTCCCACGTGCAGCACTATAATTATGGCTGACCCTAAGGAGATTCACAGGAACCAAGAGTGTAAAGATGAAGGGACAGCACAACTCACCCTCCAACTTCCTGGAGAAAAACCATGTTGCCACACCTAGGAGATGGCCTTGCATCTAACCCCTGGAATATAAATGCTGTAATGGACTTAGGAAGGGGAGATATTTCTTTTTAGACCTGATAGCTTAAAAGAGTATTTTTGATCATTCATAAATTCTTGGGGAAAATCATATTATTACTTTTTTTCAGATACATTTTAGAAAGCTCAAAAAACTTTTCAAATTTTATGAAGATTATTTTTAATGATTTCTTAATTAATAAGTGGTTAACTATAATTGTCTCTTCTCGTAACAAAACGATTATATAAAATGAACATACTGAAGATAACTATATACTCACTTCTTCCTTTTCTTCATGTGAAGTACATTTTTTTTAGAAGCCAAATTTGTGCTTTGAAAAAGGCAGCCAAATCGCCAAAGTTGTAATTTTATGAAACCACAAAAGCCTCTTTTAAAGGGATCTGACTTGAATACACTCTGCAAGGAAATTAATAGTCTCAGTTTAAACATCCTCTTTAATCCATCTCATTCTGCCTCTTATAAGGCAGAGAAGAATGCAGTTGTCAGGCTGACTTAGGAGAAGGACAAGCGTTGAGCAACATGCTATTGGCATGGGGCCATGCAAGTTCTTTCTGGGGTATCTCAGAAGCCTTCAGAGAGTTGCCAGGGCAGGACGTGTTGTGTGTCATTATCAATTTGCACTCTGATTTCCTAACAGTTCAAGAGGCCTTTTGACAAAAGCCTCCATTTAGATCTAATAATAACTCTGGATTTTTGTTAAACGTCTCACAACCTGGGAACAGGCCCAATTGCTAAACATACTTGCACTGCCTGAATTGCTTTTCCTGAGCCTAGAGGGGACAGCCAAGCAGAACAGAAAACATGTTTTAGGGGAATGGAAGGATGGTTCTCACTTCTAAAAATTATTTTTAAAAGAACCACCTCAGTCCATTCATGAAATCCACCTGAGCAATTATTGTAATTATTCTTGTGCAGTCCCAGTCCTAAATTTCAATAGCTCCTTCCCTGTTTCCAACTGCATCATATAATTATTAGATCTAATGGTTTGAATTGACCTACTTCCCTCTACTTAGTCAGGCAAATCTCATCCACTTCCAATCTGTTACAATAGGCCCTTAAAACCTCACTACTTCCTCACCACATTAGAATGCCCTTCAGTAGTTTCTATTAATTTTTCTTTAACGTGTTAGCCATCCCCCTTCCTTCTCTCTCAAAAAACTCTCAATTTTTTTTCAAAGAGAACCGTATTCTGAACTGCTTCTCTCTTCCAACAACGTTTTCTTTTCCTCAATGCAACTATCCAATCTTCCTTTGAGAATTTCTCCTGTGATCTTAGAGCCCAACACCTGCTAAAGTGGTGAGGAGACAAATGTGGGCAGAGGGGGTAGAGGGCAGTATGGAGGCAGGACAGGTAGGCGGTTGACAGAGCTTGACTCTAAGACCAATAAGCCTCACCTTGTCCCAGGAATCCTTCCATAAGTCTCCCTGCCTTTGCACCTACTCCATGACTGGTTTATAATCAATGTATATTCTTTTCATTTGCTCTCACTGTCTCTGTTGACCTCACTCATTGGTATGCCCAAATGAGGCAGTAGAGAGACCCAAAAGGAAGCAAATTAAACCTAAGCTATCAAAAATCAAACAAAACATCAAGTACTATTCTGTTATTTTTAGAGGTTCTTGAACACGGTCTTAATGAAGAAAGTTGAAATAATTTATTAAAATTCAGTCCATGGTCTCTTGGGAAATGAAAATACTTCTCAATCATTTAATTGATCACAGGTGCTGGATGCAAAGCTGGGCACATGAGTAATTAAACATTGGCAGCATCATGCCAGCAGGTTGGAGGAGAGTGTTTGAACAGGAAGCGATTTTAGATTCAGCTAGTTGGAACACCCAAGAGGGACTAAAATACCTTTAAGAGCCTTCCTGAGCAACAGTCACCCAAGGTCTCTCTAGGCACCCCAAACCACGCTTACTAATTGTGGGAGCATTGGCAGCAAGTCAGGACGTTGCATTTCACCTGATACCACGCTGGCCTCTCAGGTGTACCTGTTCTCGAGAGGATGGGAGAAAATAATCCATATTTTCCTCTTCTGCAGAATTATCATGCCAATATGTTTGTAGAAAAAAAGCTTTAGAAATGCCATGAAAACTGCTATCGATAGTGTACTACCTTGGAAAAAAACCCTTGGCAAGTTATCACAATTGCTTCACTTTTAAACATAAGAGAAAATGTACTTCTTGGAGAGGAAGAGAGGTTTAGCATTTAGAATGCATCCCATTCTTCCTGTAGAGAACTTGGAAATATGCATAACTTGACTGGAAGCATTCTTTTTCTGACTAATCCTAAGGAAATCACCAAAACTTGGGAAAACCTTTGAATACCTAGATAACTGATTCAATGGTGTTTGCATCACCTAACAGTTAAAAATTATACAATTGACCAAATGTGGGATTATAAAATAGCTCGCGAGTTATTACAACATTTAAAAACTATGAAGCTATTCAAAATAGGTTTTATTAAACAAAGCATACTGGTCTATGAAATGATACAGGAGGAAAACATGTGTATTCAAAGTAAAACCTGTGCATTAAAAAAGGGATAGAAGGGGGAAAAAAACATAAATGTTAATAGCGGCTAGATTTAAGTGTTGAAAAAATGTACGCTTTATCTCTATTTTCCAAACTTTTTAAGTAATGCTTTATACTTGTTAAAAGCCATAGGCCAAAAGAGGAAAACTAAGAGTAGAGAACAGCCAGGATTTGCTCTTTCCAATTTAAAGCATTTTATACATTTTTTTCCATTTTTTAATGTCTGTAATCAATTTGCAAACCATACATTCACTTAGATCCTGCCTTATTACTCAGTAACATGAAAAATGAGGTAATGATGGAATCTTACAAATTCAATACTTGTTAATTGCAAAATGTGCCCCATTCTATCGAACATTGTTACTTTAGTAGATTAAGTCTGTGTTGACTTAAACCTTAACTTTCCCCTAATACTCTGCTTATTTAATAATTCTCACGAAACGCTCCCTGCTGCAAGGGGAAAAGGGTGTTCAAAATACCATAGGTATTCCTGGGAAGCCCTTTCACAGCTAAAGAAATGTGAGGCTGTGCAGTACACAGCCATCAACTGTCTCCCCAGGGATTCAACCTCAGTGCTGTGCAAATGAAATATGAAAGACCCAGTTTTATCTCAGTAACTTGTCAAAATAACGAAAATGTTGTCCTTCTAGGTAAGGTTGTCTTTTGCAGATTAAAGCCAGTTAAGCCTATTGACTCAGAGAGAATATAATTTGTGAGTTAAGATATAAATTTATCTCTGTTACAAATATCCGGAAGAAGAATTTTTTAAAAAAACTTAGTATTTTACAGGGAGCTATTTTTATATTGCAAAGTTGTCATAAAGCAGGGTTTGTGAAATATTATCAAACCTGTAGTTTTATCACATATTGCAATTGCAGATTGTTCTGGAGTGGTTAAAAGATGAGCTCTTCATGATCCTTAGGGCAAAAACCCTACTTGCGGTACAATAATGGAAACAGTGGCTGTTGGAGGAGAAAGCTCGAGTGTCCAATAAAATCCTGGAGGCATGTGAAAGAGTCAATTGTTTCTTCTTTGGTCTAGAAAGAAATTGCAATGGCTCCCTTAGGCAATTCATCCATTTATTTTTTTCACTTACTCAATAATGTGCTCATTTATTCATTAATTAAATAATTATACAATAATTCACCACTTAATCATTTCCTCAATCACCGGTCGATAATCTACTGACTCACTGATGTGTTCATTCTTTTTTCATTTAGTAGCATGTTCTTTACATATGCATTCCTTTCCATAGCCGGCATTGACCAAGGCACATTGCTAGGTGCTGGAAACGAGGTACCTTCAGGGCATCCTCCAATGACCTTTGGCAAAGGGCCAACTTTTTTTTTCTAATTCTTGGTTGATTTCATCCTCAGTGAAAGAGACAGACAAGTGGCTTTGGCAACCTCTGCTGGATATGTGGAGAGAGCAGCATGGGTGCAGAGAGAAGCAGGCAGTCAGCTGCCTGAGGCGCTTGGGAGATTCACCAGCAGAGTCAGTGAGCTGATCTGGGACAGGAGGTAGTAGGCCGGCAGGAGGAGGAGAGAGGCACAGTGGGGCCAGCAGGAGAGGCTTTCCAGGCAGGAGAAGCCCTCTGTGCACATCCAGAGATGTGAGAAATCATGCTTTGTTTACAGGAGGCAGAGCAGTTCGAAATTCCTGAAAAACAGAGTAGGATAAAAACTGGAAGGACCTTAGATCAGTACATGGGTTGGGTCTGATTCACACTGGTGTTTGGGACAGCAAAAGTGTAATTACATTTGCACGGCAGGGCAAAGCTGTGCTGGAGCTTTCCTGCCCATCTTCTCTTCTCATCCTCATGCATAACTGGGCTCGTAGGTCATGATACTAAGGGAATCGAGGCCAGCTTAGCCATTTCTCCCTCAGTGTCCCCTTGGCAGGTGCAGCTCTGCAGGGGCTTTTTATTTACAAGTCCCCAGCTCTGCCATGAGAACACAGGATCTGGAGGGCCTTACTCATTTGTGTTCCCCCACAGCCTATTATCCTGTCTGATGCATGCACGCATACACTGCATTTGAGAAACAAAAGATTGGAGGCGGGAATAAAGAGGAGTGAATGAATGAATGAAAGAGGTTACGGAGCCAAGCTGCTCATAAGTGATAAGGCAAAGGTGGAGAACGTGATTCCTTCTTACTACCAGTCCACATCCACAGCACGTGCTATATAGCACACCTATAAGAGACTTGTCATACTATATTTTTACTCTGAATCGCTCATTTTACTCATCTACCAATTAAAATATACCTTGAACTGTGTAACATGGCGTTTCCTTATACCAGACTGTGGCTTTTCTTCTCTTGTCCTAGTGTCTCTTGTCTGTCTTTTTACTCAGTCATCCTTCCCGACAAAGGCCTATTTTTGAATTGACAGAAAGGCCTAATTCCTTGAAGCCAGTGAAATGAACAAATGGACCCCTTCAGAGAAAAAGGCAAAAGTCAGATAGGATGCTCCCAACAAAAAAAGAAAAAAATACCTAAACAACTATGAAGATAATATATACAAGAGCCAAGCCCTTTCAATTCACAGATTGGTCACATGCCTTCTCTGCATGTTTTATTGGGTCAGCCAGGATTTAACAACTCAGTAGATAGATGCCAATCAGTATTTCCCTATTCAATCACACAATTAAATTTACATTTAAATTATATTTTTATTTAAAAAAATGCACCATCACAAAAGACATTTGCATTTTTAAATAAATAAATTTCATAAAGCCTAGAGCTGACATATTTTCCTCAGTCCAGATCCCTGTCTTCTCGTCCGGCTCAGCCATAACCCTAGTGAAGAGCAGCTTTCTCCCGCTTTCACTACTTGACACAGCCCTGCCTGTACAACACTTTTATGATTTCACACAATTTCATTGTAATTTAAAAGCAGACGAAGAATGGGCTGTGCTGTCTTCAGCACAGCGTGGTTGGACGGATTTACAATGCTACTGGCCGCGCGTTAAATAGGCTCTGCTACATCTTCACCAGAGTTGAGGTTATTATGTTGTATTATTGCTAGTTTGGTGGAAAATGCTTGCCTGATATGACTTTCATCTGTGCTATGATTTCCTGGGAGTCCACACAATAAAAGTGCAAAACATTAGAGACAATCTGTAGTTCTGTCTTTTTACTCAATCATCCTTCTCCGACAAAGGCCTATTTTAGTACCAATGTTTATACCATATCATTAATCCGGACAAGTTCCAGTTTGTGTTTTATGGCCACTCCTACCATCTTGAACAACCGTGCTTTTTCTTTTCCTAGCATGGACTTGACTTTGTCATCCATGTGGTTTATATTTCTGATCTAATTTGGCTACTGGTATATACTCCTTTATCTCTTAAATATGTGTAGTGAGATGTTTGTCTAGTATAGGCTTTCCCAATGAGCATTCAACGAAACTCTAATTTTGGAATAAAACTGTCCCATAATTTGAGAAGGGATGGGTTAAACAAAACAAAACAAGATTCTTTAATATATATATAGTCTCACTTTATGAATCACATATTTCCAAGAAAGGGATGTGGTTTATGAAATGCTAAGAGAGGAATATGAAAGGTACGAACCCTCCATCCCAGAAGGCAGAGCCTTACTTCATAGCCAGGGAATTCTGAGTCTAAATTAGCCAACCAAAGGAGAACATGATAATACAGATTCCCTTATTAGTTGTTTCCAATGACCTTTGGCAAAGGGCCAACTTTTTTTTTCTAATTCTTGGTTGATTTACATGAATCCTATATACATCAGATTATCAGTTATGAAGTTCCTCTAAAATTCTATGATCCAGTGGAAAAAGGACCTTTAGAAAAAATATGTCAAGAAGTTCCTCAATGCTCTTTGGAGAACCTGATTTAGTGGTGTATCGGTGAGATCAAAAAAGTCCTCAATCCTAATCAGACAAGCTAATTAGGGGATGTAGAATGAGCAGACTTTAGTGCATAAAAGTTTAGGAATGGTCTGTAGAATGCTTGGAAATTAAGTATTCAAAGAAAAAAAGACCAGCAAGATGCCCTCAGGGTTTTTGACATAGTCGCAGTGCATTCTGTTTTTAAAAATGAATATGGTTTGAAGCCTCTGGCAGCAGATGAGAGAGAGCATCTCGGGTCTTTGTGGCTTCCAGGTCAGGAGTTTAGGATAACCTCTTCATTACTAAATGGCCACCCCCAAAAGGGGACCTAAACACTCCTGTACATGCAAACTTCAAGAACAACCACGTATTTGTCCCTGGTATCAGCAAACCCTGGGCTAGGTGCACACTCTACAATGCCCATGACAACTTGGCAAAATGAGTTTGATGAATAAGACTTCCACCTTATATGGAAGCTGAAAATGAGGCAACTTAAATAGCTCCTCCAAGATCTGACGGTGAACGTCAGGCAAAGTGGGGTCAGGACTCCCCCAGCTCCTCTTTCTCTTCCTGAGCGTCCTCACCCAGTAAGACAGGGAAGCCATCCTGCTCACCAGCATGGCTCTTCCAGCTTCTCAACCTGCGTAAAGCTCCCCATTCTCTTACTTCAGAGCCAAGTAACAGCTTGACATTTTAAAAAGGTAAAAGAGAGAGAGAGAGAGAGAGAGAGAAATAACTCTAGTAGAGAAATGAACTTTTATTTCTCCTCCTATGAAAAGCTTATGCAATATGGAAATACAAAATTAAAATCTTGAAGTTCATTAAATCACTAAAGACAGAAAATTAGGAACACAGAGTGACTCCAGAGGATGGCATGAATGAGTCTCTAATGTCAGAAAGGAACCTGCTCAAACCCCTTCCCTCTCTGGATTTCCTTTTCTCCACCTGGAAAACTCAAGGGTTCAACCACATGCACTCTGTACTAGGACTCTCTAGTCAAACCAACATAAATGATCAATAGATACAGATAGATGATAAGTGATTAGATAGATGGATGGATGGATAGATGGATGGATGAATGGATGGAGGGAGGGAGAGAGAGAAAGAGAGAGAGAAAAAAATATGAATCCATTTGGCCACAGCAGGCAAAAGAGGGGTTGGAGTTTTCCTAAGGCAGGGGAAACAAGATTCAGAAATTCAGAGTCTTCTTGTTGGTTCTGCCTTGTCTTGAGTTTCTGGCTCTCCCTCTCCCTTTCTGCATGGACTGGTGTTCTGATTTGTTCCTTCCAGCTTCCCCATGAGAAGGAGGGTACTGGATCATATACTTATGGCTGTAGCCAAGGCATAAGAAACAGCTGCTCTTGCTTATCCAAATCTGAAAACCCCATTGAATGCCCCTGATTGATCTATAGCAAGCCTTACTTGCTTTGCTTGGAGGAATCACACCAGCTCAAGCTTGGCTAAATGAAATGAAACTAAACTAAATGAAAATGTGCCTGCTTCACTGTGTGGTCATTTTCCACTTGTAGCCCACAGGCTATTCTTCATGTTTACCGTTAGCTTGGCAAGAGACAGAGGCTTCCATCAAACGAGTACCATTATCATAAGACCAATTGGAGGGAAGTTAGCGAATCCTAAATGAAGACTTAGAAGAGACGTATTAAACAAATATGTCAGATTTTGTTTGGTAAATTGCTACTACAACTTATGGCATTCTTTATAACATTTCTGTGCCATTGCTGTAGGCCAAATAATGGCCGCCCAAAGGATGCCCACTTCCTAATCCTGGAACCTTCAGAATGTCACAGCACGTGGCAAAAGAGACTTGGCAAATGGAATTGAAATGGAGAGATTATCCCGGCCAGTCTGAGAGGGCCTAACCTAAGCACAGGGACCTTTATAAATGACAGGGGAAAGCAGGCGAGTCACAGGGATCCACAACAGAAGAGGCAGTTCAATTTCAAGGATGCAAGAGCTTCAGCTCACCCTTGCTGGTGTTGAAGATGGAGGAAGGGGCCACAAGCCAAGGCATGTGGGCAGCTCTGGAAGTTCGGAGTCTCTGTCAGCGAATAGTCAGGGACTGGAAGGAGTGGAAATACCCCCAGGGCAGCATGATCAGACAGAACTTGAGAAAGGAATGCAGCCGGCTGACCCGTTGGTATTCACCCAGTGAAACGTTTGTTGAACTCTGACCTCTGGGATTGTAAAAGCCTAAATTTGCATTGGTTTGAATCATCAAATTTGGGGTAACTCGTTAACACTAGCCGTAGGAAGCTCATGCAGCCAGGTAAAAATAAAGACCTTTTTCCTTTTTTTTAAGAAAAATGTGCAGCAGATGGATTTCCTAAAGCATTTTTTAGCCCCACAAAGCAGCCTCTCAACACTGTTCCTTGATCAGGGCTGACAATTAGATGCCTCTTTACAAGCAGAGCAGTTTTACAAAGAGCAGAAAAACCCTGTGAAGGCCAACAACATCCAAACGTGCTCGGAAGGAGACTTGGGACACAGCTGCTTATTCACATACGAAACAGACTCTGAGAGAACAACACTGGGTGTTAGTGTCACTTAGCCCTGGACTTGTCCAGCTGTTCATTGTCCCTGCCTTGAGAACTGGTTCTTAGCTGCTGGGACTGCTGTGCTCTCAGTCCTCAGTCCCTCAGCATCTTGCTTTGCAGTTCTCTGACATATTACCAAATCCGGAGGTGCCTAGTCTTTTCTTATCATTATGTTCAAGATAGATTTTGTGATAAATTTATATCCATAGGGACTTTTCTTACTCAAATTGGTCTTACAAAGCCCCAGCTGCCTGCTTTGCCTACTCGCCTGAGGAATGGCAATATGACCCTGTGGCTCTGTCACTAACATAACTGTTGCCTGTGCAAATCTTCTTTGACAGCTGCATTTTCTCTAACTGCATTTTCTCAGTGTACTAAGGCAATGGATAAGGCATTTTAAACCTGTTTAAGACTTCCAGGCCTGAGAAGATGGCAGATAAAAATAATGCAAAAATAAAAAAAAGAATCTCCTCCACTAAAAAATTTAAAAGGCATGTTAAAATATATATTTTAAAAATGTTAATGTATACTCTAGCTCTTATTTTTAAGAATGAAAAAGAAAACAAGAAAACAAGCAAAAAAAAACCCTCAGTTACCAAAAATGAACAGGGATTTGAAAACTATAGCTGAAAGCACATGGAGAGATGAAGCAGTTACCTGATGTGGGTTCACTACAACTAGAAACATGTGATCTCGAGTGTTAAAAACCACACAAGGCTGGAGAACAGAAAATAGGTTCAAATAAGCCAAGAGCTGTAGATGAGAACACTGCTAGTATCCCAGCTATCATACCCAATACCCCCAAATATCACACCCAGTACCCCAAATATCGTATCCAATACCCCAAATATCATACCTAGTACCACTAAATGGCACACCCAGTACCCCAAATATCATACCCAGTGCCCCCAAATATCACACACCCAGTATCTCCAAATATCACTCCAGGTACCCCAAAATCAGTACAGGGTGAATCAGGAAAGTTATCTCTCAATTACCTAGGGAACTAATGCGAAGCTTCTCTCCATCCACTAGCATCATTTGTGAGTTCGGATGCTGAATTTTATACCACCTGCACCAGCAGGCAGACAGGAAGAGAAAAGGCTCTGGAGGTCCCTCAGCCACTCAGGCCTCAGAGGATTTCCCACAGGGCAGGGAGCAGTGCCCAAGAGGGAGGCCGTCTTAATTTTAGCACACTATCAAAAATTACAAAATATATAAGGCCATACTCCATCCTAAGCACAATGCCACAACCACCACTGGTTATGTTAAAATCTTAAGAACATTCAGTAATAAAACAATAAACCAAAAAACAAATTGCTAAAATTAAAACCAGGAAATAAACACAGTAAAAAAAAATTAGCATGGAAACAAACAGGCAGGTTTGAAAGAGGGAAAAATAGAAATTTTGGAAATAAAAATTGTCTTTGAAATTAAAAACATAGAGGAGAGATGAGACCCAGAGCCAGATTCAACATAATAAGGACTTACTGCTATGAAAATGGATCTGAAAATTTCCTAGAGTAAGGCAAGGAGCAATAGGATGATAAATACAAAAGGGTATCTAAGGCAGACTAGAATAAGCAGGTCCAACATGCATCTACTAGGAGTTCTAGAGAAAGGTATTAATGGTGTTGGAAAGGTATTTGAAGAGTTAAGAGCTGAGCATTTTTCAGAAGCAATGAAATAACACAAGCACTCAGATTAAAATTGCACTCGGTGAGTGAGAAGAAGACGTTGTACATATACACGCACATATGTGCACTTAGACTCAACAGAGCAAAGCCTCAAAGCACCCAACCAGAGGCAGGAATCAATGAAATTATATGCAAAAAAGTTCAGAGCTGTACCCAGCACCCAGTAAGAAGGGTGTGACTATTCACTATTCTTTTAATACTCATGGCTACTGTTTCACTTCTGTATATATTAGTAAAATTTTGCCAATAAATAAAAAAGCAAAAGGCTGTATAGTATGGTAAAAGTATGGAATTATTTATGTGAAATTTAAACACAGGGGCCAATAGTACACATTATTTCATTAGGATGCTACACAGTGAGTGTGAAGATAAGGGTTAGCTGGGGGCTTGGGGAAAGAAAGCGTGGCCAGGCTTAGGCTGGAGTTCACGAGCTGTCCCACAGAAACAAATCCTAGAACACTCATGGCGCTGCATGGGCTCCTGTGCGACCCATGTGGTAGTTAGGTTCAGGTGTCAACTTGGCCAGGTGAAGGCACCTAGTTCTGTTGCTGTGGACTTGAGCCAATGGTACGTGAACCTCATCTGTTGTGATTTACATCTGTAGGCGGCTAGGAGGCGTGCCTGCTGCAATGAATGACGTTTGACTTAATTGGCTGGTGCTTAAATGAGAGAGCTCAATGTAGCCCAGCCAACCAGCTCAGCACACCTCATCTCATCACTCGCAGCTCAGCCCAGGCCTTTAGAGATGCAGAAAGGAATCACCCCAGGGAAAGTTGTTGGAACTCAGAGGCCTGGAGAGAAGGCCAGCAGAGATCTCCTTGTGCCTTCCCATGTAAGAAAGAATTTCAGTGGAAAGTTAGCTGCCTTTCCTCTGAAGAACTATACGTTTTTAACTAAATAAATCCCCTTTTTTAAAAGCCAATCTATCTCTGGTGTGTTGCATTCTGGCAACTTTGGTAGACTAGAACACCCACGGTTGTTGAGGTGAGGTCATCCGAGGCTGCCAGCCCAGGCATGGCTGGCCAAACCGTGTACCCAGCTGTGGCATTACTTCTACCTGAAAGCAGTCAGCCTTTTTCTAATGTACACAAAGATGTGTGCTTGTGGTGGGCCTTTGGGCAAATGGGTGCCTGTTAAATTATTTTCTGTACTTTTCTAAGTTTGAAATATTTCATCACTTAACAGGAACCACACTTCCTGCTTAGAGTTTAAGGGAAAAATGGAATTCCTGTTGTTCAAAACTGCCCCAATCCCTGCATAACTTCATCCTGTCACACAACTGTTCAAAGTTCTCCATTTTTCTATTTTCAACAAATATAGCACAGGCTATAGAAGCCTGGGTTTCTATCTCCCTGTCTGAGGAATGCATTATGGATTCGGAAAGGTTATCCCAGAAATCAGTTTCAAAAATGTGGCTCCCAACTCTTAAGAAATTACTGGGAAGACTGGAAATCATCTTTTATGCCCTGCTCTTAGCACATCAAAAAGGTCCACACAGCTAGGGCTGCATTGGTTGTGAAGGAAGAATTTAGATCCACTTTAAAAAACAGGACAAAATAATAATGAGGAGATTATCTGCCCAGCTTGCACAGGCGTAAAATTTTATAATTCTTTCAGCTGTGCTAATTCTCCAAAACTGCAAAGATTACAATGTCCATTCCTGATTGTCTGAAACCCGTTGCCTGGTGGTACTGTAAAGCAAGGAGCCCTTCCTTCCTTTCACCTTTAAAAGTGGAATTACTATAATAATACATGATTGGTTCCAACCCTTCACCCAGGTGTGAAATTCCAAACACTGAACATCCTTGTGTGCTATTTAAAAATACAAAATGCTGTGTCAAATCTCAGGAGAAAAAACATTTTCCTGAGAAGAACAGAGAGGAAAGTAGGTAGATAACACATAGAAAAAGGGTGGGGGGAGATGATGGGTAAATTTGAGTTTCTTCTTGTCCTTAAAACTCTTCAAATAGAGGTAAGTGTTGAAACCACAAATCTGACAAAGAACTTGTATCTAGAATATATAAAGAACTCTCAAAACTCAACAGTAAAAAGTAAAATCCAAATAAAAAAAAAGAAAAAGCATGAAGGTGAACTTTTCACCAAAAAAAAAAAAAAGAAAAAGGATATATCGGTGGCAAATACACACATGAAAAAATGTTCACCCTCTCTAATCAGTATGAAAATACAAATTAAAAACACAATGGGGCATCGCTGCATTCCAGGTAAATCAGCTGAAATGCCAAATGTTGGTGAGGGTGCAGAGAGCGTGGCTCTCTCATACATTAGTGGTGGGAAGTAATATGGAGCAGCCTCTCGGCAAAATTGTTTGGCAGTTTCTGGAAGAGCTAAACATATACTTACCATATATCCCAGCATTCGTGCTCCTGGATAATTATCCCAGAGAAATGGAAGTTATGCCCATGAAAAAGCTGTACATGAAATTGCATAGCAGCTTTATCTCTAAAAGGCAAAACCCATCTAAACAACCTCCCGATGTCCTGCAATGGGTGAAAGTTTCAAGGGTGGTGCAGCCACGTGTGGAGCAGTGCCGGGAGTGGAGGGAGTGTGGGTCTCAAGGGCGCTGTGCTGAGGAAGGAGCCGGTCTCAAAGGGTGACAGCATCTGATATTCCACATGGCAAATCTAGAGAAATGGTAGACAGACAAGTGTTTGCCAGGGCTTAGGGACAGGAGTGGAAGGGCTGGATCCAACCATAAAGACATAGCAGGGGGGAGATTCTTGTCCTGAAAGAACTTCTCTGTCTTGATCATGGCGGGGATTACAGAAATGTCTCCCTGTGCAGGTTATAGGAAAACCTATGCATTTATATATGCACCCACACACGTGCACATGCATACACGGCCACGTGCACACACACACACAAATGCACACACATGCACATGCTCACACATGAACATGCACACCAGACACACAGCCACACACATGCATGGTGTGCACACATCCCCCCACACACACATCCCCCACACCCACACCTACACCCCATACATGCACATCCACACACACATGCACCCACCCACATGCTCACACCATGAACATACACAAACCCATATACACCCACCTCCACGTGCATACATGGACACACAACCACATGCACTTGTGCTTGCACATCCCTACACCTACCCGCGCATCCCCAACACCCCACCCCACCAGTCACACACACCACACACACACAATCACATGGACACACCCATATCTACCCACATACACACACATCTACCCACACACACACTTGCAAACACATGTACTCACACATGCACACACACACACACATGAGTTCATCTAGAACTTGTGAAATCTGATACAATATGAATGTCAAGATTCCAGTTTCCAGGTTTTGTTATCAAATGATAGGCACGCAAGGTGTCACCAGTAGGAGACCGGGGAGGAAGGCACAAGGGGCCTCTTTACTCCTTGTGAAGCTTTGGGTGACGCTATAATTACTTTAAAATAAAAAAAGTAAAAAATGAATGAATGAAAAAAGAAGAGGTGGATGCATGCTTTGTCTGTTGGCTTGGGCATTAGATCTTATGTGCTCTCTGGCTCAGTCATGGTTCACATGGAACAGCCATAGTCCATAGTCAAAGGTGACATTTGTTAAAACACACATGGTTGGGTCTCTTCCTCAGAGTTCCTCCTTGCGGGGGAGGTGCCCTGTGTCTTTTGAAAATGCTCCTCAGATCACCCTGATGGTCACTTTTTCCAGCAAGGGGGTATTGAGTTGGATGCTTCCTCTACAACTAGATAAACTAAAGACATTGGCTCCCCTTTCAGCTTCACCCACCCAACGACTCTGCAGCACACATGGCTGTCGGGCAGAGCTCTCCCGGGTTCCAATGACTGTCTTAGCAGGGCCACCATTTCAGCCAGGGAATGAGCACTGCCATTTAGGTCTAATTGCTAACAGGACAATGACACATTGTAATTAAGATACAGAGTGGTTACCTCACCCACCAGTACTTAGGACTACACCTCAAAGTCTGAAAGCCTTTTTTAAGGAAACAGGGTAGAGTAATTATTCCAAAAGATACTCTGTGCTTTCTAATCTCCAATGTCTGCTGAAAGGAGCTGTGATAAATAAGAGCACATGTAAGAGCAGATCTGAGACAAACTGTCTGTGTTATGTCCATGATGTTCTTTTCCATTTCTGAATTGCTGGCCCAATCTGCATAAAATAAATTACCAGTGGAACCCGGTGGCTTTTTGGAGCATTATATTCCCACTTTTAAACCAGAAGGATGATGTTTATTGCCTTCTGAAATACCTGGGCTGCTCAAGTTTTTTTTAATCTGGCAAGCAAATGCGATTAGGAATTCATTATCCCTTAGGTTAGAGATGGGTCATTTGGCCCCAGATAACCTGAGTTCTTATCTCAGCTCTGCCACTTACTTGCTGTATGACCTTGGTTGGCTTAATTTATTTCTTAACCTTGGTCCTGTCATTTGTAAAACAAAATTAATAGTAGTATCTGCTTCATAAATGTTAAGAGCAACAAATCTGCCAGTGTTGCAAATATTGAGAACACCACCAGGCTCAGAGGAAAAACACAAGCTCAGCAAATGATAACCGGTATCATAAATAGTGTTTCATGTAAAAAAAAAAATCACAAGTGCTAAGCAGAAATCTTGGATTCAGTTCCAGTTTTGAAACTGTTAGAATATATAATCTCAGGCACATATATAGCTAACCACTAATGGCCAAGTTCTCAGCTATAAAATGGGCATCGAGACATCTACTACTTAAAGATAGGAATGCAGCAGGAGAAAATAGATATGGAAGGTTTAAAGCTTTCACGAATTATAAGACTGTCCCATGGTTCTATTAAAATCACTGTCTTTTGAAATAGGAGGAAATGTCACAGCTCTAGTTTTGGGTATTGAGTCAGCATAACCACAAACGATGCCACCTCAATGCATCTGTCCCCTTAGCATTTGTCCTGCACAGCTGTTAGAGGCTCAATCTCCCTCCCACCAGGTGCTACCTCCCCAATCAAATTCACAGCTGATGCTACGATTCTAATCACGTCCATTTTTTCTTAGATAGGTTTTCCAATTATCCAGTAGATTTTCATGGTCTCAGACAAAAAAAGGCAATAAAAATCCAAGCATGTTTGCATTCAATACATTCAGTCCTCACTAAGGCATTTCCTAAAGGTATTTTCCACGCCCGCCTTCTGATGCTCAGCTTCGTGGGCCTTGCCCTGGCAGGCCACTCCCCACCCCTGCTCCGGCCTGCACGTCCTCCCTGCCCACTCATCGAACCGCCGGCTGCTCCCTTTCCTATGCCTTGCCTCATCCCACCTGCAGGGGCCATGAACAAATCCTTGCTAATCTCTAGAGTTCAAATATTATCCATTCTTCTTGTTTGCCCCACGCCTCCCACAAACTAAAAGCAGTGTCTCATTTTTCTAAAGTCCCAGTAAGTTCTCCAGGCCTTTATTGTCCATACATAACTTCTTGGTTGTATCACTCTTACACCCAATAAACAGATTTCAAATATCTACTCCATGACAGGAACTGTGCCAGCTGCTGCGGTTATAAAAAGGAAAGAGAAATGGTCCTTGCCTTCCAGAAGCTCATACCTGGGGGGAAATGTATATGTAATGAAATAATCACACATCCACTGTGACATGTAGAACAAGCAGAATATGCGGTACTCCCCCCACACCTCCCACGAAGCCTTGCACCCATCCCCACCGCAGTGTCCAAAACACAATTATAATCATCTGTTCACACATCCATGTCCCCTTACCAGGCTGCAAGCTCATATGTGGCCTTTTTAGCATCTATGCTCCTAATGCTTCCACAATCCCTCACCTAGAGGAAATCTTCATGAGGTAGAATGAATGAATTGATGCTTTAACAAATCTTCACTAAGCTCCTACGGCGTGTCAGCCACCTTTCTAGATGCTACATGCGACTAGTGCCCAGTATGTTGAAGGCACACACGAGTCTAGAATGATCTTTAAATGTTAGAGCTGAAAGAGTTCTTGCATCTCACGCACCTAAGTTCTTCCTTTTACCCATGGAGATGCCAAGACCCAGAGATGATAAAGCTTCCACCAAGTGTCCAAGCTGAGTTGGTGGCTGTCATGGTGGCGGGGGGCCCAGGTGTGTCGACATCCACGCAGGGCAGGATGCTTTCCTCTTCCCCTCATTTGTAGTCAAGTCACACACCATCAGGAATTTGTGCTGATGATTTCCAAGACCACATTTTGTGTTGTAAGGACTTATCTCATAGCAAAGCTCACCAAAGCCATTCTGGTGTGACTCTGGGCAGGACGGATGAAAAATTTATAGAAAGGTGGGGAGTACCGAGGGGAAATCAATCATGTTAAGAAATAGGTTCAGCCTATCACCATCTGGAAACCAACATTTGAGAGTAAACAGTAACTACTCATCAAAGGAGCAGAAAGAACACTGGGGAGCATGCTTGAGCCTGCATTCCTTTTTGCCTCTTTACTGACACTGGGTCCATAGGTGGTTCCCCTTTTCACACTGGGACTCTTTCCTCATCAGCAAAATAGGAAGATTGACAGCAGTAGGATTAAGTAGCTGTGCATGTCAAAAAATGATTAGGAAGCCATGGACCAAAAGACATCCTTAAAAAGATGGTAGCTGCACAATAATTATAATGTTATTGCTATTCTAGTGGTATAAAAACAACAATTTCCAGGAAGCTACTGAAAAGGAGGTAGAAACATAATGCTACAAGCAAATACTTATCAGGCATTTCTTATGTGTCAGGCATGGACTTAAGTGATTTGTGCATGTTAATCCACTGAATTCCCACAGCAAGTTTATGAGAGAAGAACTATTGTCATCTCCTCGATGTATGCAGAAATTGAGGCATGGAGGGTGACTTGCCCAAGATAGTCAGTTAGTAAATGAAAAGCTAAGGTCAAACCCAAGCAGCCTAGACCCAGAAGATACACTGTTAGGTACCCTGAGTAAATCTTCATGAGGTAGAACGAATGAATGTGAGAGTGCCTGCCTCCCTCCATCTAGGGGCGCTTTTACAACCCCTGCATTCAGCAGGAACTGGTGAACGACTCCTTGTTAAGTGAGTACCTGGAACATAGAGACTTGGCTGTTGAGGGCAGGAATTCTGAGCCACAGGACTCAGATTCCAGAACACTGTGATGCCAGGTGCTCCTGGGCCCTACCCGTCTCTCTGGAGCACAGGCGGGCACTGGTCTGCATTTTCCTTTTAGCGTTGGCCTCATGCAGCACTGATGCTTGGTTGAACTAAAATGCAAACAGCCAAAGTTTGGGCCCAGCATAACCTCTTCGGCAAGTTCCTGTTTTCAGAGCTTCACAGGTTGTTGGAATGCAAACATCCTACGTCATAACTTTAGCTTTGCAGAAAGCATCTCCACTGGGAAAGTGCCAAATCTAGTCTTGATTTGTCCATTTATATAATAAATAATTACGGTTAGTGACATGGGCCAAGAACTCTGCAGAGAGAGAAACAAAATAGAAGAGTCCCTTCTGTAGGAAGCTCACAGCAAGTAGAGGACACAGAAACGTGAACATAACATGACATCAGGGCTTTTCAGTTGTGTGAGAAAAGTCCATAAAGCACAGAGAGGCTGGTGGACCTATTCGAGGCCAGGTAGGATTCCAAGGGGCGCTGCTCAGTCACCTTCAGATGGCGTTCTAGTGGAAAAGTGGAGCAGGAAGCACTGGGGCACATCTGCATTCCCCTGATTTCTGTTTTAAGAAATGTTAACGAACATTTGCATTCGTAAAAGTCTGGCTGTCTGCCCTATTTGACTTAACTGAAACTTTGAGGCAAATTCTGAGAGGTGGGTTATTTTTTCCAATTCCTTAATTAAACAACTGGAAAGCTCCATGGGATTCATTCATCTTTGTGTCTTTCAAATGGCTTTCACTGAAAAGGCCACTATGTTGAAGTCACCACTTTTCCTTAAATAATATTTCTACTGTGTACTCTAGCTGTTTATTTTTATAGTTCTGTGTATTTGACCTAAAGCTTTTAACCTTGTGTGTATGCCCTGAAGTGACTTTCTTGCAAAAGGAATTGGCTTATAAATCTAAATAATAAATAATATTCAGTCTTAACAGAAGGAGAGAAGAAATCAGAACTGCCTGTTCCCTCCAGAAATGTAATGGCACAAATAAAAATAAAAACATGTAAAAGAGCTTACATAAATGAGTGGCCCAGGGGAGAACAGATAGTAGAATTCTTGAATATGACTAAGGAAAGAGATGTCTGCAAATATGTAAAATATACCAGGAACTATAGTAGATTCTTTAGGATATAACACTTGATAGTGTGAACACATGAATTGCATTGTAGTAAGGAGAAAACTGCGGTTCAGAGATAGGATTAACAGCTCCTAATTAGTAACTAAAAGGATGACATTAGAACTCTTTCATATTACAAAAACTTTGGCTCTTGTTCCATTACGCTTCTCTCATGAAATTGGCCAAAAGATATACCCCTTTAGGGATCTGGATTAAGGTATATGGTGAATAATAAACTATTAAGCAAAATGGCCATCCTAATTTGCTTAGTTCATTAATAACAGATGTAGTCACACACCATCCCTTACTTTAATTTAGTCCCTTTATGAGCCCCATCTTTAGAAGGGAATTGTCTCCTGACTTCCACTTTCAGCAATACTAGAAGTGGCAGAATAACAATCCTACTGTGCAAAATTAGAAAAGCCAGATTAGCAAAATCTGTGAAGGCATCTGTAGAGATTTGAATGGTGGTCCCCAAAAGATATGTCCACGTCCTACCCCGGAATATGGGTATGTGGTCTTATTCAGAAAAGGTCTTTGTAGATGTGAGGAAGTGAAGGCTCCCGTGAGGAGATCACAGTTGGCTCTAAACCCAATGAGACAGAAAAGAAATCCCAGACCGAGGGCACAGGAAGCCATGTGACGACAGAGGGAGAGTGGAGTTATGATGCTCCAAAGCCAAGGAGGCCTGGAGACACCAGAAGCTGGAAGACACCAGGAAGGGGTCTCCCCAGGTGATTCTGGAAGGCCCTGCCAACCCTGTGACTTCTGGCCTCCAGAACTGTGAGAAAATAAATTTCTGCTATTTCATTATGGTACCTAAGAACTTCAGAGGCAACTAGGATCTGAAGAGTTGACATCCTGGAGTGAAGGGAGGCTCAAGAGAGGTGAGCCCACATTCTGCTCAGAGTATTTGCCATTTCTTGGCACTATGCTAGAGGCTAAAGGAAAAGGCATAAGGCAATGAATGACCAAGAGACATAGAAAAGCTTTCTCTAGCTTCGCCGGGCTTAACTGGACAGCCAAAATATGGCAGTCTAGAACTGCCATGGCAGCACGGCTTGAGGAACCAAGATCCCTGAAGGAAGGCCCCAGAAATTGAGAACTATCCTCAGAGATTTTTCTCCCATTGAAGCATTTGCTGAGTTCCTCAGCTGTGCAGGCAAAATGTTAAAATGCTAATCACAAAGCCAGTGAAAAATAGAGCAGACTTACTTATTGTCTCTCATGGCACTGTTGAGGTAAAACCTGAAATATTTTTGGACGAGGACTGGAAAAGCACTTACCGTGTATTCTGGTGGTGGCATTCTAGGATCTTCTTCAATGGGACCCACTCTCCCCTCCAATTTATGGATCCTGGAATGAGAATTAGAATATGCAATGTATATTAGTTTCCTGGCTGTTAAAACAAATACCATGCAATGGGTTGGCTTAAGCAACAGGAATTTATTGG
Organism: Myrmecophaga tridactyla; assembly: GCA_004026745.1. Taxonomy (NCBI): domain Eukaryota; kingdom Metazoa; phylum Chordata; class Mammalia; order Pilosa; family Myrmecophagidae; genus Myrmecophaga; species Myrmecophaga tridactyla. The sequence continues at coordinate 68,561 of PVIY010007203.1, forward strand.
CTCACAATTTTGAGGCTAGGAGTTTAAATGGAGGAGTCAGCAAAGCACAGCTTTGTCCTTGAAAACTGGTGTTTTGGTGCTGTCAGCAAGTCTTGGAGCTCCTTGGAACCTCTGCCCATTTGGCAATGCATATAGCTAAGTCTTTTCCTTTCTCTTCTGGTTCCACAGGCTTCTTCCTGTGGCTTTTTCTCTCTGTATCTGATTTTGACTCTGCTTATAAAGGGCTCTAACAATTGAGATTAAAGCCCCACCTGACACAGCTGAGCCATATCTTACCTGAAGGAACATCTTGAAGAGATCTTATTTATAGTGGGTCACCACCCACCAGAATACAGGACCAAGACCACATCCATCCTGGGATGCACAGTTCCATCCAGCACATCTGGAGACTGGGTGGAGGATTACACTTCATTGCAGTGACTCACATCCAACCTTCTGCTCAATGCTTTTCGTGTTTGCTGGTTACACAAGTCAAGAATTCATTGGTGGGCCATCCAACTCTCCCCCAGAAATGCCATGGCTGATTACATCTGCAGAGAATTCCTCCTGCCAAAGCGCCCCTGTTGCCATTCCAACACACACACATGTGCACACACATCCATGTGAACACACCAAGCACACATGTCCGTGGGCATGCATGCACACATACACACCACACTCACATGCATACATACATGCACACACAACTTCTTATGTCTACATGCCAGCCTCTGGTTTTTGCTATCTCAACACATCACCACTGCACTAGAGAATTCAGTTCCATGTCAGCAACAACTACTATTGATGTTCACCTAGGGAAGACACCAACCCAGAGAAGATACTTACCTGGAGTTTCTCAGGGATGCTAATGCCCCTTCCCCATCACCATATGCTTCATTGCCTTAGTGCCAACACATCATGAGATGGCAACATCTCTGGTTGCACATAATAAGTCCATTCCCTAACTTTCCCACTCCTTCTTTAATAATGCTCTTCTAAGCCAGTTCCAGCATTTGTATCTTTCTGGTTTAGTGACTTGATAAATTAATAGATAATTTTAGGGCTCCTGAAATTTATTACACTTAAGAAAGTGAAGAGGAATGATTACAGGAATTTTTTTAAGAGTTGCTTCTCAAATCATTAATTATTTTCATTCATTTTCCCAACTTTTATTAGTCAATGATATCCTAAGTGTTTGTTCAACAATGATATCCTGTGTCTGTTCTTCTGTGCTGATAACCACATTCAGATGATAAATTTCAAATTTTATCTGAATGATAAAATTGATAATAGTGGGGCTATTTATCAAGAACCTATCAGGTATTAGTACCTCTGCTATGTGCTTCATCTCTTTTTTTTTTTTTTTTTTAATTTGCATATGGGCAGTAGGCACCAGGGATCAAACTCCAGACCTCCAGCACGGCAGGTCGGAGCTCCGCCTGCTGAGCCACGGCAGCCGCCCTGTGCTTCATCTCTTTTATCTGTAATTATCAAGACAATCATTTTCACATTTTACACATTATAGATGAAGGACTTATAGCTCGGCCCTAAGCAGCAGGTCTAAATTCACACGGCAGGTGGAAAGCTGGCTCTCACAATTTGAACCCAGGGCTGTTGATTCCAAAATTATTGTGAGTTCATGCAAGGGAACCTCTAGACAGCTGAGGGTACAGTAACCGCTGGACTTTATAGAGTGTCAGAAATGGCTGCCCCAGAGACCTTGAGCCCTAACACAGGTGTGCCTGGCCCATTTCACCTTCTCAAAGGTTAGGAGGCTGAGTCAAAAACATGGGGCTGTACTGTCATTTCATGGTGCTCTTGCTCCAGAAGAAAATATTAAAATATTGTATTCTATGACTATGTCAGTACAAAGAAGCATTTTCTCCCTGCAAGTTCTTTTTGTTTTCCTTCTGGTTTTAAGTGGAAACCTGTTCGTGGCTGCTACTGTGACAGAGGGAAAGCCTCTGCTGAGATTTCTTCAAGGACCAGCCACGTGCCCGTAAGAGAGGATGGGACAAGGCAAGTTCTGGCGGGGTAGGGGAGGTCCCTGGGGCCACCACCAAACAGAACGGCCAGACGTGTAGGTTCTCCAGCTGTGTCCCAGCTCCAACTGTGCCTCGATTCCTCCCCAGCTGTGTGTCCTGGAAAATACACACAATTCCTGGGAACCAGAGACTCTTCCTCAGTACAATACAGACAACCCTTTAAAGAGCTGCTGTGGCTAGGAGTGGACGCCACACAGCAGTGATGTCATGGAGGGGTTCAGCCCACCCTAACTCTGCCCCTGCAATGTCCCAGCTGCAGATAACTGGCATCTAACAGAGATACCTCCAACTCAATCTCCAGTAGAAATTCTGGAAAGGGGCAACTCAGCCTATGACTTTTTCATGTAGAAGCAGCAAGTACCTGTCTCCAGGCCAGTATTTCTCCTGGTACCCTGTCTTCAGGAACATCTTCCTGGGGGTGGGAACCCCATCTGCTCCCGTCGAAGGGCTCAGGATCTGGTGTTGGACATGACTGGCATTGAGTACCATTTTCTGTGTTCCAGGTGAGTGACTTTTATCAGCCACTTAGCCAGGGCCGTGATTCCTTCATCTATAATATAGAAACTAGAATTCACAGTGTTGTTTGTAAGATGACGTGATGGGTGTAGAGGACCGTGATGGACACATAGGAGAGGCTCCGTGATGCACATGCAGGAGCCCTGCTCCACGCCACTGACCAACCCGCATCTGCTTCTCTGTCTTGGCTGCAGGGTCCTCACTCCTGCCTTCATCTCCCATGAAGCTCTCCTACCTCTGCTTTGAGGGCCTACAACAGAGACTGCCACTCCGAGCCTGCCAAAAACAGCTTCTCAGACACTTTCCTAGGCTCAAACCTCATCAGTTTTCTTCTCAAAGATGTCAGAGAGCATAGCCTGGCTTCTCACCGAGCCTTCTGCAGAAGTCCTTGGTCTTGTGGCTTCCTGCTGGTACTGGCCTCGCTGGCAGCCCAGGGCCCTTGGTTAACCCAGAGGACCTGACCCAGTGAGAGTCCCAAGCCCTAGGTAGGTTTGGAGTGACCAAAGTGGGCTGTGAAATTCTTTGTACCCAGGGGAAGGGTCACTTGGAGTGGAAGGCCCTGGAGAGGGCAAGAGAGGGAAATTTCTTCACGCCTGTGCAGCCTCATAGAGAGGCAAAGAGAGTTAGCTCAGGAGGAGGAGCCCAACACTCAAGAAGGACATTTCCATCTGCATTCCAAGCTCTTCAAGCTAGCAGAAAAGGAGTATTTTTCATAATTTTTTTCAACAATTTGTTTCTATGATATGAACTTTAGGCACTAAATGTCTGTGATTAATTTATTATTTGATGATTTCTTGTAAATCTCTATTTTTCTCCAATAACAGTAGACATTTGTTGAGTACCTGCTATGTGCTGGACATTTGTGCTATTCGTTTATGAAAATTAATATTAATTAGTTTAATGTTTTCAGCTTCTCTATATGTGGAATCGAAGAGTCCCAAAGTGGTAACAACTTTCAAGTGAGCAAGCAGCTAATGTGGGTTGAATTTGGTCTTAAGTCGATCTCTGTTTTACACAGCAAAACTTCTTTTTCCACATCGGAGGAAGTAGTCAGTTTTTCACAAATAATTACTGAACGAATGAATGACCTATCTATACTTAAACAAGGTGGAGGACACACTGCTATATATTTTTTTTGTACACTGTATGATGGGGTCACATTTCATTACTTTTCCATGTGAGTATCCCATTATTGCAGCATCATTTGTTGAATTTTTTTGTTTTGTTTGTTCGTTTTTGTTTTGTTTTGTTTGTCTGTTTGTTTGTATTTTGGGGACGTGCATGGGACTGGGAATCGAACTCAGTTATCCTTCATGGCAGGCGAGACTTCTCCCACTGGATGACCATTGCACCCCCCCCATAATGCTATTTTAAAAATCCTTTGAGATAGTATGTGAAAAGCACCCAGCATAAAAATTATGCTAAACAAAATGCGGTGCTAGTGAGGTTGGTGCTGAGACGGCCAGGAAATGCTGTGGGAGGTGTTCTTTCCTTGTCAGCCTGGGCCGTGGCCACCGGCTAAGTGCTTGCCAGCAGTGATGCAAGAAACCCAGCAAGAGGCCAGACCAGGACTCCCGGCCATGGATGAGGCCTGGGGTCTCACCCAAGAAACCAAGAGGTGGAATATGTAAGCTATGGCCAAGGTGCTCAGACAGAACTAAAGCTTGGAGGTTGAGTGGAAGAAACCGAGTTGAATCCTCCATCCAACAAGAAGACTCCACATGCGAGGTGGAAACACAGACAGGGTGAGAGAGCCTGCAGACATGGAGCAGGGTGGGGTGCATCTGGAGCACGGGTACCACGGGGTGGCCACGGGGAGGCCTGGATACCTCCATGGACGTGCCCGCTCGGTGTCGGCTGGTGCCTGCCACGTCGGGGAAGCAGATGGCCAGTGAGCATGCATGTGCTGACACTGCCCAGCCAGAGGAGCACACTGGGGACCTCTGCTCCTTGTGCCTCTCCACCTCATAGCCCATCCTCCTTTTGGCACCACCACGCTACCCTCTGTCGATCATGGTTGGCCTCAGGACCCCCAAGAACCTGGACGGTTTTTGCACCACCCCATGCCTGTAAGATGTGGCCCCTTGTTCTGAATGAGGTTCTTCTTCCTGGAGATGTGCTGACCTCCATACCTCTCATTCAAATCACCCAGCAGCGTGGGCTCCGGGGGCTGCGGCAGAGGCTCCTCCTGCCCTCTCTCCAGCCAGGTAGTGGGAAAGAGCATGGCCTAAGGGTCAGAATCATGGAGTAAATCCAGAATCTACCATTCTCCAGCCATGTGACTTTGGGCAATTCTTAACTTCTTGGTTTCTCTGATTCCTCGCCATAAACTGGGGTTAATAAAATCTACTTTGTAAGCTTGTTGCAAGATTGAACGATTAAATAAATGTAAAGAGGCATTGAAATCAGTGCTTGTTATGGGAGTCTGAGGAGGCTTGGCTGCTGCCCAGCCATCCCCGGGGACCACCAGCTGGAATAGTTGCTCTAGCACTGTAGAGTTTCTGGGTCTGCTCAAGTTTATGGAGCATTCTTACACCATCTCTAAGCATCTCTCAGCTCCTGCGTGCTTCTCACCCCATCGTCACCATTCACCCATCTCACCTCTACAAGCTTCTCCCCCATACTTCTCCCGCTCCCTACTCAGCCCTGCAGGCTTCTACCCCGCTGCCTGTTACTCCCTCTACCCATCGCCCCCATGACCGTGAGCTTCTCCCCCATTGCATACTTCTCCCACCGTCCATCACCCCATCCTCCTGTGCTTCTCCCCCGCGGCATGCTTCTCCCTCAATCCATCACCCCCACCCCCATGTGCTTCTCCCCCATGGTGTGGGTGTGCTTCTCCCCCCATGGTGTTTGGCACATGGTACATGGCACAAGGAGATCAGCAACTTTGCTGTCAGCAAAGCTTGAAGCACCTGAAAACTCTGACCCTGTTTCTTAGTGTGGAGAGGAGATGAAATGGGTCCTGTCGGGGGGATTTCTGTGGAGGTTGAATAAGACAACATGGAGCATTGTGGAGCCTCACAAGTAATGGGTACATGGAAGCCACCGTTCCTCATCTGTGTTCCAGATTCCCGAACGGTAGAAGCTTCCATAGGCCGGGCATAAAACCCAGCTCTCTTAGAGGACTGGGGCTCATAGCCATTCACACTCAGAGTTAAGTTCCAAAGGTTAATGGAATAAACACTGGGCTCTTCCATCTGCATTGCTTCTTTACAAAAACACACCTTTACGAAGAAGGAAAAGCAACAGGACAGGTCCAGGTGGGGCGAGCAGCAGCCCAGAGCTGGGTCCCCGCTGCGTGTGGAGTCTTAGCACAGATGGTGGTGGCGCTTCTCCTAAATCCTCTCTTTAAGCCTTGGTTAATTCAGCCATCTGGTAGCCATTCGCGGTGAGCTGAGGCTACTCCCTGTTTGCGTAAACGTCTGAGTGTGTAAGGCAACCCAGCAGTGGCAGATGGTTAGAGAGAAAACCCAAAGCACCAAATGCTGAGGAGCCTGTAACATCTCTGGCATCCTCCTAGACGGACATGAAAACCCGCTGAGCTGGTCATCTCCAGAGCCAGGGCTGTTGACTGACACAAATGACCACCACATGTGGAAAAGCCTGAGGCTGAGTCTCTGCCCTAAATGGGTTCCCATGAGTCCAGACCATTCCTGGTGCTACTCCATGGACTTCCCATGAAGGACAGGACTCTGAAGTCTCCACGGGCAGCAGATGGCCTTGGTACAAGACACAGCCCTCCATGGGGTTGGCCCGCAGCCTCTACAACCACCTCCTTGGCCCCCCTTAAATACCAGCAAAATGCCTTCTCACTGTGCAATTTACTCTTCTCATTCTTTGTTGCACATGTGAAGGTTCCTTTTTCACCAGGCAGGACCTAGAACAAATGTCCTGGTGGAATCCAAAATTCGACAAACAGATTCCAACTCTCAAATGGCCTCACTGCTTTTGCAGCTGTCTCAGCAAAATTCTTCCCCACTGCTTGCTGCAAGAGCTTCCTTCTGTCCCCCACCTTTTTAATATTAAATCCCACAACCCCCCCAGTCTAGCTCAATTACCATGAAGCATGTGACTTCCCTGCCACCCTCCCACACACTCCCCTCACTCCTTCCTTCTCATTAATCCTCTGCTTTCCATGGAAAATCTCAGAGAGAGAGTCGTTTTTCCTTTAACATCACACGTTTCTCCTTTTTCAATAAAAACTTTATTTTGAAAGAAACAAAAAGCAGCAGAAGAACCTAAGACCCCATGAAAAGGACTTTGGATAGAGATCTGCATGGATCTAATGTTGTCCCTGGTACTTGTTATCTGCAGGACAGTAGGTGAAGGGCACTCCTTGGAGTTGTGCAGTGCCCAGCCTGGCCCACCATATGCTGTGGCTCTCAGCCTTTGCTTCCCTCTCCCCTTCGTTCAATAGGAGAGATGCTCCATGGCTCCTAAGGTGGTGGGGAAAATCACACCTGGGTGAACATGTCAAGTAAGTGAAGGCGGCTATTGGTGCCTTGTTAATTTTCATTAGAAATGTTGATGGAATTTGCACTGAAATAAGTAGCTTTCCTGTGATAGGTTGTTGGGTTTGTTTTGATTTGTGTTTTGAAGAGAGATGAGCCCCTGCCCATCACACAGAGTGGAAGGCAAAGTTACCCTCCAGTCCAATACCCATGCTGATTATTTATCCCAAATCAGGTTGTTGAGTGAAGAAACTTCACAACTTTTCTGAGTAATTGCTGTATTGTTTACTTTGTTTACAATGAATTGATTCTTTATGACTATTCGTAACATCTATTTCTACTACCTAAGGATTGGTTCACATGGTAAAGATTAACATGTATTTAAGTACAGGGAACTCACCATTTGGGTAAAAGGTAATAGGGAAGGCAGTGGGGGTTTTCAGGAAGAGTAGTTGCTTCCTCTGAACATACTCTGCAAAAATAGCTTATTTCAATAGATTTTTAAGATTGTAAATAACATGAAGAAATGTAAGCCTATGATGACAAGACGTTAGAAGAGGCAGTGTGAATTATGTGATTAGAGATCCCTCGTTAGTCTCTGAGACCCGTAGAAATGGTCACCAAATGCATAAAAGCTTTTGGGGTCTGCTGACTCTCCCACCACAGCTTCAGCGCCCTGACCTTAGGCCAGGCTAGGTTTCTGCCACCGGTAGGTTTTTACTGGGCAGATTAACATACTTCATCCCTCTTCTCCATGTGTTTTGAGCTCTCTTAGAAGGCCACATCCTTCCATGTGTCCTGGCATGTCTCTTCCTGCCTTAAGCTCGGTATGGATGAGATTTAGACCTGTGTTCTCATACCTGCTACCACTACTCTGTGTGCAAAGCAGCACAGCCCTGCATGGAACAAGAGCTCCAATGCTCCCACCCTCAGCATGAAGCACCATCAGGTGATGCAGTAGAACAGGAGGCAGCCACACGCCTTTTATGACCCAGCACCAGAGTCATGCCCCATACATGGTGGGAGCATGGCCACTTGGATTCAAGGTGGGAGGACACTACACAGGAGGCGATGGTCATCGTGGGATGTCTCGGAGGCCATGGCTACCACTGGTAGTCTCCTGCACTGTTATACAGGCATCTGATGGTTTGAATTATGTACCCAAAATGATGTTTTTAGTGGCAATCCAGTCCTGGTGGTGTGAACCCTTTGTAAATGGGGCCTCTTGAAGATTTAACTTCTGTTCAGGTGTGGCCCAAATGAAATAGCATGGGTCTTAATCCGATGACTGGAGCCCTCATGAAGGAAAAGCCAGAAGGAGGAGTTGCTGGAAACCAGAAGTCAATGAAATCAGGAAGAGAAGGGAGAAGACTCCGCCATGTGCATGGCCTCGGGACAGAAAAACCGGGGACCAAGGATCACCAGCAGCTGCCCCAGAACGCCAAGTCCTCGGGGGGAAAACAACGCCTTGATGATGCCTCAATCTCAGACTTCTCCTACCTCAAAATCATGAGCCAGAACATTCCCATTATTTAAGCCAACCCATTATTTGGTGGTTTTTTAGCAGCCGGGAAACTAAGCAGCATTTAAGATACTTTTAATACATTTAAATAGTTTTAAATCTCACTTTTTCTTAAGTGTTGCACACTTTTCAAAAACACATTTGTGTGAACATATACTATATAAATATATTTTAATGGAAACCTTGGATCTGTAGATTTTTCTCACTCAAAATGATGGAGGGCGGGCCATGGTGGCTCAGCAGGCAGAGTTTTCGCCTGTCATGCTGGAGACCCAGGTTCAATTTCTGGTGTCTGCCCATGCGAAAAAAGAAAAACAGATGGAACATCCAGCATATTACCAGTTGGAAATATCAGACTTGGTTAAAAAATTTCAAAAAAAGTGAAATGAAATGTGAATCCGCCAAACAGCCTACAAAAAAAAAGTGAATATGCATTGCTGTCAAAACATACTTCTGTATCCTAACAGAGAAAGAGAGAGGAAGGAAATCCCTGCTTTCTGCTGTGAGTCTGCTATGAGGCCACGGAGACTTGGTCACTTCTTATGGCTGGTCTCTTGCATTGCTTTAATGGGGTGTTCCGTTAGGAGAGAGAGATTTTCAAGTTATCCCTTGGTTTGAAGTGTGGAATGTTTTGATGCTTTGTGACAATGCACCATAAAAAGCTTCTGAATGGGAGCTCTGTATTGAAGGCAAAGAGCAATTTTGAAAGGGTGGTTGGGGGAGGGAAGCAGTCAACCCCAGACGTGCTCTTGGATGAATCTGTTCTAGCAAAGTGTCCATTGGGTTTTCGATCGGGGCTTTGATCAGCAGACAATCTTTCTTGCCCTCATAGCCCTGGAAGGTGCTGCCGAGTGCTCTCAGAGGTTCCCACAGGGCCTCAGTGTGAAGACCAAGATTTAAGTGACTTAGGGAAGCCCCAACAACAGATGAAAACCATACAGATGTTTAAACCCCAGTGTGATTTAATTTGCATGTGCTCACAGAGTGCCCACCGGAGAATTCCAGTTTCTCACTGCCAAGTCCCTGCACACTGCCTCATCACGGTGCCGAGAGGCTGCTTGTCACAGTGCTCACACCCACCCGTGGGATGCTGAGGTCCTCTGCCTCCACCCAGGATGGATAAGAGCAGGGCTTTACTGGGGTCTCATAGGACAGTGCTCCCCTCCCCACCAAGGGACTCAGGTAGGACTGTGCCCCACACACATGGGCAGGGGACTTGAGTAAGATGTGCCCTCTCCATGGGGGCTTGGGTAGGATGGTGCAAGTCCCCAACGGCTCTGGACGGACTGGGTTTCCTCCCTTACCCATCGCCCTCTCTGGGGATGGGAATAAAGTACAGGGATTGCTGCGGCTGCAGTGAAGAAGGAAAGGGGAAGCTATCACTGGGGTGCCTCTAATCATCAGCTGGTTTATGACAAAATGGCCTTTCAGGTTTGAGCAGATCATCCACATCGCCACCCAGGAAGCCCTGGACCCCAGTTCGGGAAAAGGATGGTCTATGAACCCCGACATGCCAGGCTGGGGGAATTCTTACAGAAATTCAGCAGAACTACTTCCAATCCCAGTGTTGATTCTCAGAGGCTTTGAAGATCCATGAAGGGCACTGTTTAACAACTGCTATTAAATTAAAAGCACAGCTTGTATTTGCAGTATATCCTATATGCATATAGATACGGATCAGATGACTGTTAACAATTAGGCACTATTCCCTTTGGTCCTGGGATGCTAAGAAGGGACTACTCCTTGAACGGACATCTGCCACCATGCATCCAAGCAGAATGCAGAGGTCTGTAGCCCGGCCATCGGGCCTCCTCAGGGACAATAAAGGGACCGTCCTCTGAGCTCTGAAGTAAGAAACATGATAGTCAGGCTGCAGCCCCCAGGGCCTTCTGTGCCTCCTCTGCCTCCTCGGACTTTCTTGGACGACACATCACAAAGTGCCACATGCTTTATACGCAGGGCTGTTTTCAGCATTTCTAAAGCTATTGGAGGTCAGGGGTCAGGTCACTATTGTTCCTAATTTATCGGGAACACTCACCAGTATAGGGGTGAGTCCATGGGCATTGTGAAAGGAGAAGCTGGTGAATGAATAAGTAATTTACCGAATGTCTAGAGAAGTGACTAGAACAGTGGATGGCATCTGATCGGGGTTTGGATGCTGGGCTGCCATGAATGCTGCAGATGTTGCCTCTGGCCAGCCAGGTCCCAGTGGCCAAAGATGCAGAGCCAAGCAGGGGCTTGACTTCCGTGATCCAGTCCTTCTCTAAAGACCAGCCAGGCCAGTGTCCCACATCACAGGAGAAAGGCTGTGGGATTGGGCTCCTCTCACATTCTTAGGAATGGAAGCTCTTGTCTTCCCAGGGACACTCAAATATACTCCACGTCACTAACATCCTCTGGGGAACAGCTTGGGAACAACCTCGGGTCTTGCAGGAAGGAAGGAAGTTCAGAGAAGGCTGTGACCCAGAGTTATTTCAAGCACAGATTTTGTCGGTCCAGGCAGAGTTAGCACTTCTTGCTTCAAGGAAGAGAATCACACAGCCCGAGTCTCAAACATGGCTTGGCATAACAGAAGGAATACTGGTTCAGGATTTGAGAAAGATGGTCTCTCCCCAGTTCCATTTAGGGTCATGGAGCAAGCAAGACCCTTCCCTTCCCTGAATGGGAATGGGGATGGGAAGGCCATGATGGCTTGAACCAGCGGATACTCAGAGGGCTGGAGCTAGGAGATCCAGAGGATGTGCTGTCTAGAGAGGGTGACTCAGAGGCAGAAGGAGCCCCCAGGGCTGGAGTCCAGGTGTGTGCTCAGGAAGTGAAGGCAAGTGAGCAGGGCTGGAGAGGAGTAACCAGAGAGGAGATACGAGGTCACAAGCTGTATCATGGCTGGGACTCGGTGTCTCCTTTTGGGATGGACATTCCCGGGAGGCCCAGGGGCAGTGGGACAAATTCATCTGTATCCTGCGTGAGTGCAAACTTCTCTGTTGATGCAGCACACCGATGCCAGAGCCAAGGTAGAGAAATCACGTAGGAGACCAGTAGAATCCTGAGGATTGGACATGAAATGTGGAATTTGAGAGAAAGCAAAGCTAGGTTTGGCCTGAGCAACTGGAAAAAAGGATGATATTGACTGGATGATGATTTAAGACAAGTAATTTTACAGGCATGGGGAAGTTTAATTTGAGGCATATTACTTTGTAGAGGCCTCCTAGAAACCTTGCACTGAGCAGCAGTCGGATGATTGAACTGGAGGTCAGGAGAGAGCGCTGGTTTGTGATGCTGCCTTTCAGAGCCAGGCCTCCTCGTCTGATCCGAGTCACTCTCTTCTCAGCTCTCCCAGGAGGTAATAAATAGAACACCTGCACAGGAAAGACGTTAACTTCTGACAACCACGAAAGGCCAAGAGCAGCCCTCACAAAGCACGGCAGCACCTGGGACATGCTGCAAATGCAGCTTCCTGAGCCCTCCCCAGACTGGCTGTCTCAGCAATCAGGGCAGGTAGAGGCAATGCAAAGAATTTTAGTGTCATTGAACTTATTAATATTTTTTATGGTTCATGCTTTTAATATCATTTTTTGGGGGGGTGCATGGTCTGGGAATGGAACCCGGGTCTACCACATGGGAGGTGAGCATTCTACCACTGAACCACACCCATGCACCCGCTTTTAATATCGTTTTTAAGATATGCTCTAGTACCCCAGATCATCAAGACACTGATACTTTTTCTAACAGCTGCAGAAAGGGAAAAGGGATGAGGGTAATTTAAAATGTCCCAAACTCATTTTTCTTGTCCATATTCAGCTGTCATTCTTGATTAAACTCTCATTGGATGGTGGCAAGTCATGGTTAATTTCCAGAGTTCTGAAAATATTGATTTTGACAAATTTTGCCTGTTTTTCTTAGCTTTTATGGAGGATATGATTTTTTTGGGGGGGGGTTACTCCACTATTCTAAAAGTGCTTCTCTTTTCCTAAATCATCTCTCTCCTTGATATATATTTTTCATTGAAATAAATTTCACAAAAAAATCACCATTTTAACCATTTTTAAGGTGTACAGTTCAGTGTCTTCTTATACATTCACAGCATTGGGCAATCATCACCAGCGTTAATTCCAGCACGTTTTCATTACTCCAAAAAGAAACAACGTTCCTACTGGCAGTCACACCCCATTCCAATCCCCCAAACCGATGCCTACCACTAATCTACATTCTGTCTCTATGGATTTGCCGTTATGTATAAATGGAATCATACACATACACATATCCTTTCACTCAGCATGATGCTTTTAAGGTTTATCCATGTTGTGGCTTGGACTGGTACTTCATTTCTTTTTCATGAAAAATAATATTCTACTGTATGCATGCACTACATTTTTTGCATTTCTTATCAGAGGAGTTGTAGGTTTAAAGAAAAGTCATGCCTAAGAGACATAAAATACAGAGTTCCCATATACCACACTACTATTAATACCTAGGCACTATGTTTTATTTATTAGTTATGATAAATAAATAAAATTCTACCTTTTGCCTGTTTATGAATAATGCTGCTGCGAACATTTGTGTACAAGTCTTTTTTAAGAAATGTGTTTATTGGCACATACATGGTGTATGATTGGTGGCTCACAATATCATCACAAAGTTGCTTATCATCACCATGATGATTTTTAGAATATTTACATCATTCCAAGAAAGAAATAAAAAGAAAAAACAAAGAAAAAACTCATACATCCCATACCCCTTACCTGGAACACTCATTGACCACTAGTAGTTTCATCTACCAAAATTATTTTACCCCTTATTATTTATTTATTTTATACATATTTTTTTAGTCATCTGTCCATACCCTGGAGGATCAGACACAAGGTCTCACAATCAGACACAAGATTATCACAATCACACAGTCATACTATAAAAGTTATATATTTATACAATCGTCTTCAAGAATCAAGGCTACTGGAACATAGCTTAACAGTTTCAGGTACTTCCCTACAGCCCAATCTTGTCTGGACATACGTTTTCATTTCTCTTGGGTACATACCTAAGTGTGGAATTGCCAGGTCATATAGTAATTCTATGCTTAGGAATTTAGGGAACTGTCAGACTGTTCCCAAAGTAACTGCACCATTTTACATTTCCACCACCACTGTAAGAGCATTCCGCTCTCTCCACGCCCTCACCCGAACTGTTAAATCCTTAGTCATCCATATTTCTTCTTTCCCAATGTACAATTTAATGAACTAAGTTTCCCCGTAAGTACTAATTTAGCGCCATCTCTCATATTTTCTTTTTATGTTGGGTTTCTATCATTGTTTAATGAAAAATATTTTTGAACTTCCGTTATGATTTTGCTTAGATATATATATCCAGTTTTCCTACATATATATTTCTTAAGTTCCAAATATGTGAAGATAGTAGTGTTCAATATTTGTGTGTTAGGATACTTCTTCCAATCTTGGTAATCAAATATCATATAAATATTTTGTTTAATTTCTGATTAAACTGATTTTTATACCACTTAAAGAGAAAGGAGTTTTAGGACCTCCCACTACAATGGTTGATTGGCCTATTTAACTTTGATCTTATGCTCTTTTTTTGTTTCATATATTTTGAAGCAATATTTTAGGTGAATATAAATGAAACAGTTAGATTTTTAAACATTTTATTATCATGAAGTAAACCTCTTTACAGCTAGTAAGACCTATTTGTGCCTTAAAATATTTTGAATGCAACAGAGCTATACCGATTTTCTTTTGTAACTTATTTATATATTTTTTCTGTCCTTCCACAACTGTCCTGTGAGCCCTTGTGGAAGTCTATAAAACCTCTGAAATGTGCGCTGATTCTGATAGTCCTTCTCTTTGGACTGGAGCGTTCAGTTTATTTGTAGTCAGGTTTAAATTTAGCATGTTTTCTCGCAATTTTTCCCACTTCACCTATGTTTTGTTTTATTCTCTTGTCTGTTTTGTAATTGCTTTTATTATGTTTTCCTCCTACGATTAAAAAGCGTGTATTAGTTAATAACACTTTTTCTTTCTTGCAACAGTTGATGCAACTCAAAGTTACTTAAATTGACATGAATATAATAAAGCGACTATGTAAAAATCAGTGTGCAGAGTAAATGGAGACCAGAAGGCTTGACTCAGAAGGTCTCCATTTTTACCCAGGGCCTGAGGCAAGAGAGTAGAAAGCAGTTGCCAGAACCCAGAGAGACAACCAAAGAGAGACAGAGAGAGGGAGAGGGG